>DWMG01002019.1:0-13974 GCA_018244855.1 Elbella merops | reverse complement strand
TTAAGTCCCACTGAATAGGCGGTGAGCCTATTGCCATACACCGGGCACAGATACAGATTCCGAGTCACTACTAGAAATTCTAAAATAGAAAAATCAAGTAGAACCCGATCCGCGACTTGAACGCAGGACCTCCCGATCGGCAGTCGCTCTTGCTAGAACTCGACCAACGAAGCAGTCGGAATAAAAGAGAATACTTTTTATTCCACCCTCATTACAAATAATAACTAACGTAACAAACCAGAAAGTCTTTACCAAATTGCTCCAACTCCGTAACCAATGAGGCCGCGTATCTAATACATTCTGCTTCATATTTTTACAGTCATTAATGTAGAAAGTAAATGTCTACAATAAAGTGTTTTGTTCTTATTACCGCGAATACAACTAATAAAAAAAGAATTATAGAACATAAATTAATTATGTATAAAAAGAAAGCGTTCGTTTAATTTTAGAAAGGAAAATGCAAATACAACTCTTTTGTATTAAAATTCTTTTTATCTTTCTCTCGATATCTTTAAGAATCTCACTTAATTGTCAATAAAAGCAAACAGCTGATTTTAATCAGTTATTTAATTAACGATCGCCACAATACGAGTTGTTTGAGGATAATTTTTTTGTGCAAAATATTTAACTTTACTCAACTGTACAACACCCTCCGGTCCGGTGGGATGACGATCTGCGAAAGGCTGCAGGCAGATGCTGGATACGACAAGCCGAGGACAGGGCGCAATGGCGCTCATTGTGGGAGGCATATGTCCAGCAGTGGACTGAAATAGGCTGATGATGATGACGATGATGACTCAACTTTATATAGTAAATATGTCTAAGACTAAATAAGGGATGGTATGTAAGTTATGAATACACATGCATATATGTATATTGTTTCGCTGGTTTTTATTAGATATTTAATTATGATAGTTGGGCACTAAAGAATTTCACCTGAAACGCTTCTAGCAGACCTCTATCATAACACCTCCATTCTCCAGTTACTTTGTACTTCCCACAATGGAATAGAAATTGAGCCCATTGTCATAAACTGGGCATGGATTTACTCTATTACTACTAGGAATTTCAAGTAAAAAAATCCTTATAATTCGTTATATTTCTTTTCCTAGCCCAACAATCGAACCGAAGGCCTCTCTCTTGATTAACAATCACGCTTGCAACCACTCGACCAACGAGAAAAAGAGTTATGCAAAATATATTAATACGACTATGTCATTACCTATACATACATACATATGTATATGGATAAGACAATCACAATGATTACGTTAGAATTTATGATAATATCCATTCAATTTTTTCTTAATTACATAATATCAGGTCAAGTAAAGTTACGCCATATAGCAAAATAAAATAGACTTATATGTCAATTATATCTTAGACACTGAAGCACTAAAGACACTATTACATCGAAATTAAGGTTACCTAGATACTATTTGCGTCACTAGTCACTAAACAATTGCATAATATTATCGTAATATTAATAACAATTTCTGTTAAATTAAGATCATGACATTACGAGTTAAAATTAAAAATCTTCACATCCCTTTTTACGAATATCCTGCAATATTCTTAAGAAGGGGTGTAAATTACACACATACACACACACACAATTCCTTTTTGCATAATTATGTATAGATTATTACCTAATTGAAATTCTTTTGATTCGTCCCTGCAATTTTTTGTTTGACCTTCAATTTCAGTGCTATCCATTTAATCCAAAGATATGCAGCAATCGCACATGCAATTGCATTCTTGGGTTGTACATAAATCACTTGAATGGTTCTGGCTCCAGCGCTTCCGTGCTTGGTTTTCTTGATTTACAATATTGAGATATTCGAGTAATAGCATAGATATGTTACTTGGCAAACGTAGTGTAGCGATCCCTCCGGCCCGGTGCGACGACGATCTGCGAAAGACTGCCGGCAGATGCTGGATGCGACGAAGCGCGTGCACGATCTGCCTAGCTGGCTAAATTTCACACGTTCCGGACAACATCATGATCAACTCTAAGGTGTCCAAACATGCTTACTATGTTCTCGTACATCGTAACAGTAAGTGATATTTAAACATAAAAATGCAGGGAATTTTTATGATAGTGGTAAACCTCTGTGGTACAATCATGACGTAAATATCATGACTTCAAGTGGTAAATATCCATAATAGATATCAAGTGGTAAATATCATGACTTCATACGAGTCGCTCTATTCCATGTTGCGCGTACATTTACGACTTCCATATAAAGGAACAACGGTATTTTTACGTTCTACTTACGTTTACGCGTATTACATATTACGTTGGCATAATTGCTGCCGTGTATACGTAGCGCTGGTCGTTAGTGTGTACTGAGAATCAATATTTGTTCAATCTTTCATAGTGATTGGCATACGCACGTACATTATCTTCTTTAACGGATTTCTAGTACAGTTTATACCGGTACATGTAGGTATGTAGTTTTAAAACATGTCCATAATAATAGTATGTAAATAGTTTTGATGTGAAAATGATTTAAATTTGTCTATAAACAAAGTGATAAAGAAGAAAGAGGACGTCGTTTAGTAAGAATAGAGATATTTGGTCTTCGTTGCTTACTGCCTACCCCGTAAATGAACTGGCGTGATGTATAATGTGTAAATAATAATAATAATCTTGTAGTCCAAACGCAGGTAGATTGAAAGTATTCTATACAACTAAGATGAGGAGTAGAAGACCCTTGCTTGGATTGGTGACATTTTATCTTCTTATCATTACTTAAAACGGGTCAAGCCCAACATGTACCACTCACACTGTATTTTTTTAATAACAAGGTTAGCAGTGAACAGATCAGCACAGTGAATTAGAGTGTAAATATGATTGAATTTTAATTGTTGTAATTAATGGGGGTGTTACAAGCCCAAAATGAATTTACAATTTATTTAGAAGTAGGTATAAATATTTGCCAATCGTAGTACGTACGTTGATCCAAATTGACTTAAAATTGTTCTCTCTTTTTACCATCTATTGAACAAATTATTGTTATTAGGTATATCAATACGTGTCAAGTCCCTTACAGAGATGGTAGAGGAGCACCGAGTGAATAATTTTTCTATGCTTTTACATCTGACATGCCTCTAGTAAAATTCTCCGCGAGTAATCGGACATCTTATATAAACTGTTCATCATCATCGACATCATCATTATGAGCCCGTCATCGTCCACTGCTGGACATAGGCCTCTCCATGTCACGGAGCTCGATCTTCAGCTCTTCGCATCCAGCTACTGGCAGCCACCAAATACTGTTACATGAACAATACCATAACAAACGGCGTACAAAGCGCAGGCCATTACTTAGAGCTCGTATTTATAAACATGCGTTGGTAATGAACAAACAGCTTCAGTAGTGCCCACTCGTCCTTTACAAATAAGAAGCAATAGAAACACTTTGTATGATGTTTGTTTATCGATCGCCGGACGCACGTTCTCAGAAGTTTTGAGGCACGCTGCGCCACTGAATACCAAGTGGGCCCCGTCCATCCTTCCGCCATTACTACAGCTCACTACTAAATATCTCTACGCATGCTCGTCCAAAGTCATAGTATCTCTATTGAATGCTCTTCATGCTGCTAGCATGCCATTTAAAACTCACTTTCTTATTGAAAGGAACAGAAGTCGTGTGTAGATTGATAAATGTAGAAGCACATCAGGTCTGACAGATCAGACATATTTAGTACGTGTGCTCTTACACTGTTAGAGAGCTATCGTGGCGTGATAATAATAATAATGATAATAATTATTGATGAATCGAAGTGATCAACATACTTTTCCTGTAGAGATAGGTACAACTATTTCCGAAGGTAAATGTTTCAGATCACACTGAATATTTGATAATAAATGATAATACAATTTACTAATCCTCACAATTGCTTATGAAAATTTACAAGCTAAATTCTAATGGTGGAGTCACATAAGAACACTTATATATTCGTTATTTCTGCGTTAGCCTGTGTAATAATGTCTGTGAAATAAAGCAATGCATCTATATCGTGCAGCGAAAGAAATAAGGAAAGTAAAAATATTTTTGAAGGAGACGCCACGGCGAAGGATACTTACCCAACCTTAAAACTTTCAAATAACTTTTATCTACCCATCCTCATATAAGAAATGTCTATGTATATTCATATACACTAGCCCGTAACAGCTGTTTCCTACCAACAATATTTACACAAATAATAAAGTAACTGCGTGCCACATAGCTAAGTCTATTTGGGTCGAAGAAAAACGGTACATTTTCCGTTCAAACAATTGCATAAGCATTGGGCTTCGAACACCAGTGCAGGTATAGGACAGAACAAGCACAGCGTCTTTAATAATGCAGTCACGCGCATATATCTTCACGAGTTTGTTTTAACAATGTTGTTCACACATTGCATAAATTAACGAGCTTTACGGACGAACATGTTTAAGTAATTAGTACAACATAAGTCGTTCAAGTGTTTAGCGCGTTCGATCGGAACACACTCACTACGATCGATAAAAGTTAATCAATACAATCAAGTTTATACCAGAAAAAAAAACGATTTTGCTTAGTATTTACTCGTTCACTTTCAAATGAAAGAATTACAATGTCTAAATTAAAATAACGGGAATTGAAATTATTTTATCTCATCTACAAAAACATGGTTATAATGTTGAGTGTGAAATTTTACCTGTGACCTATATAAGGTCCGGTAGAGGCGGTAAGAGAAATAATGGAATCAATGAACTTTTCCCGAAAACACGTCCCTCGTATTAGATGGGAAGGACGATGGAATTCTAACGAAATCACCCCCTCATCTACTGGCCTATTTTCGAACGTCCCCAGTCCGTATAGTCGAATAAATAGCCCCTGAAAATTTATGACGCCGACGTTGCGATTGTCCTCAAGTTCTGCCGTAACAGCGTCCGAACTTTTCTCTTAGCATGTGCATTTTCGGCAATAAACTGTTAGGAAAATAACACGTCTACTTTTAGTTTGTGTTAAGAGCAAAAATATTAAGACGGTCATTTTTATTTTTTCAAATCTCGGCCAGGTTCATTTGTTTTTTTTTTATTTTATTTGTTTTTTACATGTTGGGTCTTATCTAACGTTTATCGTCCTCGGTTTTGACTTCCATATTCTCATTAAAAGTTTATCTTGAAATCATCATCATCATCATCAGCCTATCTTAGTCCACTGCTGGACATAGGCCTCCCCAAAAGGGGGTTTATGCCCGTAATCTCCACGCCAGGCATGCGGGTTGGAGATCGTAGGGCACAGCTTTTCGCACCGTCGACCCTGCTGCCCGTCGGTGGCCAGGGCATTTAGCCATGCCTATTTAGGCTGCGCTGTACGGCAATCAGTCGGTCGCCAGGGCCTCGTCTGTTATAGCAGGATGTACCACGTGCAGGTGAGGTTGGCTTGGGTCCCTGAGATGGTGGTTGGAACCCCTTACACCCCTTATCTTGAAATAAGAGTAAGTATTACACATAGCTAAGAAATTTGCATCTATTACACGTTGTTTTATTTAGGGTCGAGTGGGAAAGACCGCAATTACGCACTAAGTACGACCGTACACCCATTAATTTGGACGACACATAAAAATGAATATATATATACATATGTACATATAAGTATTAATATCGTCATTTGAGTCCTATAAATATAACCGCCACGTTCTTTTGTATGCGTTCTATCACTGCTGTGTCAACATCGAAGGTTGAGCGCTCAGCCGTTGTCCAAATAACGCATGTCGTTCCATTTTATTGCGGTATGTCGTAACTTATAATGTTTTTTTACGTCATAACCGTCTCAAAGTATAATGCTTATAGCGGTGGTAATAGTGTCCATGTATCCGAATTTATAAAGTTGAACATTAAGTTCAACCTACGATAGGTCATATATTATGCCACGAAATTTTAATTCACATAACTATGCTTATAAATTAATAATAAAATAAAATGGTCTTTAGGGCACGTGGACTTTGCTAAATATCTGTGTCCAATAATGGAACGAAAAAGCGGTGATAAAAGCATCTTAAGCGTTAATATAAACGTCTCGTATCTAAACTTGTGACTAACACTATTCAACTTGTGTATAGCTAAGGACTTTCAGGGGTAAGCAGCCGTCTCAACAATAGATGTTTTTTTATTTTTGCTGATAAAATATGATCATATAATGTTGACGAAATGTAAATATTGATTTCTATTAAACTAACAGTTTTATCAAGCTATCAATACGATCGATCAATAATGAAAAACATACGAAGTTTCGTTTTTTTAAACGAAATTAAAAGTACAGTTTACAATTCTCGAAATAGAACGGGCCCCTAAACACAATGGCTGTGGCGCCGACGTTTAAGCAATTTTCGTAAGCCGGCAATTAAGCATTAATAATAGAAAAGATCCGGTATTTGTAAACAAACGAAAAAAGCTGGAAACGAACACAATTACATTTACAAATGAGAAATTCCCCCAATTATTCCAAAGTTCGTTGACTCCAGCGTGGGGGAGTCTGGACCCGGCTACCTGCTGGTACCTTGTCCTGCGACATCTGTTATTAATGGTTATGCCACTTACTCATACCTCCGCCATTATGAGCCAAAGGTTAAACGTAAATCCTATGAGAGACATGTTCAATACACTGTGGGCGGAAGTTTGAAGGTAATGTACTCGTAGGTGTACGCTGTCGATATCCCATTAGTCAGAACATTAAGTTATTGGGAGAGTAAAAGTGACTCAAACCATTTATTTCGATTGAGCCTATAACAAAAACATCAGTTAGATAATCTTTTTAATTCATTTTAGTAGATTGCTTGAAGTAAACCGCTGGTTGAAGTATAAAGAAACTATAAAAATATCTATTAACGCTCAAGGAAGTGTACCCAAAATATTTGAGTCATTATTCCTTTGTATACATAATTATATCTGCTGAAAGAGATAAGCTGCAGCATTTTGGTCAGATCTAAGATTTTGACGAACCACGACGACTAGTTCGCTTAAAATCTCTTGCACTTTATTTGAACGTCGTAAAAGAGCGCATATAATCATAAAAATATTGACCACATTATACACTGTCAGACAGAAGCTAATGAAATATACAAATTAAATAACATTAGTACGATTAATTCCAGAACCAAAAACATCAAAGAACTTCAAAGGACACGTATTGATCACCGTGAGCCGACCCATGTGTAGAACGGGTTAGTTGTTACAGCTCGTAACCCGACACGGTCCCACCAGCGCAGTCTAATCTCTCCTGATAAAAAGACGAGAGGGGACCATCTGGTGCAGAGCCCGGTCTCAAGTATCGGCGACCAGATTAGAAAAACCCAGACGTTTCAAGCATCTTTACTCATATTTGGACCACGGTGAATCTACTCTTAAATTTACTATTTATGTGTTTCGAGGGCGGCTTAGGTCTGTTCACGTGAAAGCTTATCCACCATAAACATATCTAGCATGAAATGCCTTGAGAGAGATAGTATCGAAAATTTTTGGACGTAAAGAAAAATTTGGATCCTTTCCGGTTCCTATGCAAAGCCCTGCAAAATTTAAGTTTTAGATCACTCTTCGATCTAATCTGTTACGGTTGAAAACTAAATTATCTCTATGAAAATATTAAGAGTAGCATTTACAAATAGTGCTTAAATAGTTTAAGATACAATAGAATCAATTCCTAACATTTATAGAATGTTTTTCGATTCATGTACTTACTAGTCCGCCAAAACCTTGAGCACGTCTAACAATCTGACTAATTCCCACGTGAAATTATAATGCCGTTAGTTTGATTTTGTGATTGATTTTATAATCGACGTGGTTCAGCAGTGTGTGGTACGGCGAGACGTGATTCATCTCAGCCTCAGCCTCGCCAGATGTCCCGCTGTACGCAGGAGGTCGTGGTCGTTAAGGATCCTTGGATCTATAATGCACTTCGGCATTGGTTTTATCAGATTTAATTAAGTGCTCTTCAACGCTTTTAGTAATCAGAATTTATTGTTGTTCTATTTTTTATTACCGTTGAATTTATAACAATGCAGACAAATCTAGGACTCGCACAAGTTTATTTCTATACATTATGTTCATTGTTATTGCTAAGATAGGAAGGTCTGATAAGCACTTTACTGGTTTCTGTCGACTTTCATTCGTGTACATTATAATCTATGTACCTTGTCGGTAAATCATCGATATTAGCAAATACTTCATGTGTTTAAACCTAAACAAGAATTTATATCAGTGGTGTAGATATAAGCAGTACTTAAAAGTATTTAAGCTTTTTGTGGGACTATTTACATTAGACAAAATGCTTGAAATTAGAATTGACTCACATGACGAGGTAGCAGTAAGAATACAATTACTTATTCAATAATCCGCCGGAGTAAGAAGAAACAAAGAGATATTGGTAATAATATTTAACGTAGGATTGCGTTTATAAAAAGTATAAGTACAATAAAGTAAGTCAATAAAATAATAAGTAAATAAATAGGTAAATAAGCCATTGTTGGGGTAAAATAAGCTCATCTGTACTATTAAAGTAAATGAGAACAAATTCATCAAATATTTCCTGTGTTATATAGACGTGCAGACTAAAGGAGATGCCCACTTCTTCCTGGTACTGAAGAATTACTTTCAATTAGGAAGTGCGAAGGTATGGGGTCGGCAGCCGCGCACTGGCAGACTGCCAGCCCACCATCTCCTATTTAGACAATTTGCAGTCCAATGTTACACGCATACTTTTGACTAAAGACTTTATGTTGTGCTTTTAATACTTAAAAATAAGTGTTTATCTTTATGACAACATTATGCTCTTTCGACATATCATATATAAAAGAGATAAAATATAATTTGCGACAGTTATTACACAGCTTTTAGATCCTTGGTCCCGCTTGTTATTGGTAAATGTCGTTAAACATTGTCGTAAAACAGCTAGTTAATTCGATGAAGCGCTTCGAGAGCCTTCAACAACTTTAAATTACAAACTATAGTTATACAAGTTTGTCATGTCAGATCCACTATTTAAAGTTTATAAAGTCAATAAAAACATTACAAGTCTCATTTGAAAATAGAGCTACTCGTATAATAGTAACGGGTTCCTCTAGGAAGAGTCCTAGACCCTCCAGTATTCTTTCCAGATCTATAGCACCGATGTTTCACAAGTATCTAAATGTAAACGGATTCTGTTTGCACAAAACATATAATTATACGTTTAACAATTATACTGACACACAAAATTCATTTATAAACACAATAAATATGTTTATAAAATTGCTCACTAAAAATAACTATACAATGAATTTGTCAGGAATTGTTGACAGTTATGCCTCTTTTTATACCCTTTGTAAACGGGGTTCACATTCCACAAAGCATGTACACATCAATTTGTTACCTACGGTAATGACTGTCATAACCATGTGTGTATGTATGAATGGACGTATGTATGGATGTATGTATGTATGTAGGTATGCATGAATGTAAGTATATATGTTTTTAAACAGAATATACGTAAGTTCAATAAATAAAATTTGATTTATCACGTGATTTAAAAAATCATTGATCTTTATTGATTTTAAGAATTACGATCGATTGACGAACACGCGTTAAATTTAACGATCATATAAAACAGTTTGTCATTAATCATTCGTGAAATATCACGTCGTAAATTCAGTATATCTTAACCGCTGTTTAGCTGTGATGATATTATCAGTAAACCTCTATTAAAAAATTGTATTTAAACAACCGCGCTGAAAACTAAATCTAATAAAATTTCAAGCAGTGAAGAAAATTATTAAACGATCTATGCAATGTTAGACATCAATTTGTCTTAAAACAGTCTATACATCATATTTAAAATGCCATATGAATTGTAAATGGGTACTTAAGCAATATAAGCATAGGTAATCTATAATGTTTCGTTCTTAGACAATCTTTAATGTTACTTGTAAAATTCATAATGCAATACTCGTAACTCAATAGTGTGAATACAATCTAAACACTGGTGTTTATTCATGTTCAGCGAGATGCCTTTATGATTCAATAATGCCAGAGTTTCTATTGAGTCTGTACGCATCTGACACATCATCAATAGAACATCAGTACTACTAAAGTTTTACTGTTAAATGTTTCGTGAATATTTATACACATTATAATTATATCTTCGCCGTGACCTCGCTGCAGTCGGCGTGAACTCATAATAAAAGACCTGGTATAAGTCCGAACCAAGTCGGTCCATCTCGAAAAACGTACGTGAGTTAAGCCGGTACATGTATAATCATGTGTATTGAAGTTTGTTGATCACTAAAAACCGCCAGTACTTTCTTCCTACTGTTGCTATTAAAACGATACTTACTGTGATTTGCATATCCATCGAAGTTCCCAAGTAAAGTTTTAATATACTTGAACAGTAAAGTTTAAATATTACATACTGGTTCAGCATTAAATACATTTTATAACTATGGAAGCAATGCTGTTTAGCGGCAAAAGTACCAGCAGAAATGTGATTCAATCCCAACGTGGGTTGAATTTACAAAATCTGAAAATTACTAGAATCAAAATTAAGACTAGACTCAAAATTAAATTTACTAGAGAAGCTGTGGAGTAATAAGTATCTTCAAGTCAATGGCTCGGCAGTGATGATGTATTAGGATTGATGTGGTGTTTCCTTTATAACACCAGATACAAATCTTCTCAAGACTACATACATATGTACTTCCATACATTTTTCTATCCGTGGACTAAACGAATACCACAAAGTTCCTAGTGTATATATTTATATATGTATATGTATATGTATATATACATGTATATATATATATATACACTCAAGCGAACTCAATACAAGTAAAAATATACTAGTATTGAGTTCGCTTTAACGATAGTATTACAAGTATAGGTCTATATATATAATTTTCGTAGTATACAACACAATCTTAATTGTTTTTAGTTGTAGTTATCATTACGCATATTTATTATCTTTTAACAAGTCGTGAAAAGTTGGGGCTTATAGTTTAAGGAAACATACATATAATTTCTCTATAATTCAAATTTTAGGTATATCTATGTTTTAAATTCTAAATCAGTATTGACACCAATGAATTTGAGTTTTAGATGATTGCTCTGTAATTTTTGTATATACAATTTTAAGCATGTGGTATTTCCAGCTCTAGCACGGACAAGTTTGGGGTTTACAATGCAGCCTTTGACTATGATGATCTGGGGTTCGAATCCATGACGTACCGTACTCCTAACTTTATGAAGTTATATGGATTTCGAGATAAAATATCTCTTAGTATAACAAAGAAACTTAGGAAACTCGAAAGTTTTACGTACTGAACTCGTAGGCGCGTTTCTTCTGCCAACCCTCGCGGAGCCAACGTGGTGAACTATTGCTTTAACCCTTTTCATTCTGAAAGAGACCCGTGTTCAATATTGGAATTTGATAGGAAGTAGGGTCGATGATGATAATGCATTGAATAAATTATTTATCCGCGGTTATAAGTATATATGAAGGTCAAATAATAAATGGTGTCAAGTCGGATGCGAAGAGCTGAAAATCGAGTTCAGTGGAAATCTATTGAAGAGATCTATGACTAGCGATGGACGAGAATCGGTAGATGATAATGATGATAGTTATGGTGATGAGTGGAGTCGGGCATTAGGGCATACTTAGTGTCCATTTACTACAAAAGGATTTTAATAATCCAAGAGACAGACGTCGTATTACCAGTCACAATCTTGTAAACTGAACAGGGCGTTACGGTATAGAATAGAGAAATAGCAATGTTGTTCATACAAAACGATTCAGAAACTTTTGCTTTCAGTAAGTGTGTATAAAATGTTTTATAACAAAACAAAGAAGCTGATCCCTTGTTGTCAATAAAAAGCCGAGTAGAACAGACGCGGCGATTTGCACCGATTACCGCCGACACCGGCTTGGCGGTAAAGTGTGTATTGTGTTGGCGCTCGCTGTTTTAGTTTTTGCTTTCACTTTCACCGCCTTCTGTGGGTGTGGGCGTAAGCAACTGTTGAATTGAATAATCTTCCAAAAGAAGGTTTTATTTGTTTACAACATATATACATTAATTTTTAATAAAATAAAATCGATTCATTGACGATGGGATAATTTATTAAGTAATATTAATCTCTCCCAAAATGCTGTACTTCTCTGTGACGTTAATTATGAAGTTTAGACGACTACACATATTTGCAATTATTAGGCAAAGTTTATTGGAGTGATGAAATGGTTTATATATCGTCATATTTTGTTCTATCATCTTCAGGACAGTGCTGGTAATTTTGTTTCAAGTATACGAATATTAAAGTTACAATGAGTTATTTTTAAGCAGTTAGTTCTAAATGTAACTTTAACTATGTTAAAAGTTGCGTTTATAATACGCAACTTCAATATAACCTTGTAAGTTTATATTGAAGTTTATGTTTTGGACTAATCTATACAAGTAATAATAAGTCAATCAATCAGCTAATTCCGAATAAATAAAACAAAGCTTACACACCAACAGAACCTAATTCATCATCATCATCAACCTATCTCAGTCCACTGCTGGACATAGGCCTCCCCAATAGGGGATTTATGCCCGTAATCTTCACGCTGGGCATGCGGGTTGGAGATCGCAGGGCACGGCTTTTAACTTAATTCATACAAAGTATTTCAATATAAAATTACTCTATTATTTAAAAATGTGTGTTCGCTTATTTTAATACTTTTTACCCCTGTTAACTTTTTGTAAAAGGTTAAAGCCATTTTTTTTTTGAAAAATGAAATAAGTCACTAGTCTACTAGACACTAGTCTTGAAAGAAAGAGCTAAGGTCTTCAAGGGTTAAGGTCTAAGGCTCACGCGGTATCGAAGCACAAGTACGAAGGCTTGACACGCGTGCATTAGTAGGTAGTGCGTATTCTTCCTTACCGTAACAGCATATAATATTAGATCTTGTAATAAGGCTTATGACTATGCACAGTAACTCCAGTTCATGCCGGGCTGAAAAGTTGGAATATAGATCTGTAGGTTGTAACTACTAGTTTTTATTACATGTCAAGTTGGTAGTCTCGAGGATAGTAATCTGTACCTACAATCTGTACCTACACAAATACACGCACAACGCATCGCTGATACAAATAATAATTAATAAAAAATATTCTTCGGCTAAAGCGGATAAAGTTTAACTAAAGTGCTCACATATTTCAAAATTATGTAGAGACCTGTCGAATGTACAACGGAGAATGCAGTGGCTCCTGTGTACCAGCATATTCTCTGCAATATTTTCTATATTACATACAACTATACGTCAAACTAAGTACATGACGTTAATATCTAGAACTAGTTAGCCAAGCGCATTAAATATTAGATTGATAGACTTGCAAATGTTATTTAGAGTGAAATGTAATTTAAAAAAATTGCCGAATAACTATTATTTATAAATCCTACGTCGTGGTTTGCACTAAAAATGAAATTAGTAACCAACTGTTTTACAAATAGCCTGTGCAATTCTGCAATTTCTGTCTCGTTGATCGAGTGGTTGCAAGCGCGACTGCCGATCGGGAGGTCCTGGGTTCAAATCTCGGCTCGGGTACTATTGGATTTTTCTAATTTAGAATTTCTAGTAGTGACTCGGGGTCTGGATGCGTGCCCGTGTGTGAAACGTGGGTGTCGGAGAAACGTGGGGTGACAAGCTTGTTGTTACGTTCTGTCTTACAAATATAATTCTCTAGTTGCGTTCCAAAATCGATAAACTAGCGGGTGCACGCCTTCGGGTAGGGGATGCGCGAAATTGTTCAAATCTGCTTGTAATTAACATCCCTGAAGCTGCGCTGTCTAATTATTTTCACAATTACTGTTTGCTCGTTGAACAAATAAATATGTATTTCAAAATAAACACATTTTAGTGCACGTGTAATTGTTAGCAACATACTCGTGATAATTAAAAATTGTGATTGAAAATAATAATAATAATGTTTTGATAA
>DWMG01002018.1:0-13975 GCA_018244855.1 Elbella merops | reverse complement strand
TGCTGATTTTTTTTTTCAATTGTTTACCTCACATTGCAATATTTTTTGCACAGTTCGTTGAGACAACAAATATTAAAGAAAATGTCTCCCTAGCCGAATGACAAAGCCCTTCACTTGACAGTTTAAAGCATTTTACTTCGGATGTTATCGAAGATCTGACGAGCATCTTCGTGTTATTTCGGTCATAAAATGAAAGATAAAACCTCGTCACCGTTGTCCTTCGTCGATGGGAGAGCTTGAGAGAACGGCTCGAAGGATGGATGCCTATCTGCCCACTTTACGTCCACGTTAACAACATTGTAATTGTCTACATTTCAACAGAATACGATAATAATTCATGTTTGATATTTCGAATGAGTGCTCGCGTTGTTTTCACATCAAATTACGTAAATATTTTATTACGACGTGGAACGCTGTCGACTCCCTTTTCATACATACGATTGTATCGTCCAGAGTTAGGATACTTAGTAAAAGTCATTATTTTCTATCTAATGTTTGTCTATGATGTCAATATCGAACCATTGTGTGTAAGTAAAGGATAAAACGCTATATATCATATAAAATAGTAGTGTGTAAAATGAACAGCGTATTATGGAGCGTGACATGTTACGTTGGAGCAATGCAGATTTAATCAGGCGATTGTTCGCTTTCTATCGAGATGTTGACTGCCGTTTACACTGAAGCATCCACCTTTTCTCAATCGGCTTCATCTTGTTAATTGGAGAGTAGCAATGTCGCCGCCTGCTCTACTTGTGCTTATTGTTTCAGACTCGACACTTTCTAAACTTATCTCTGCTACGTATCTTGCCTTTAATGATCCCTCTGAGCATTATTAAACTCTTCAGTGGCGTGCCGCGACGCCGCCGCGCGAATGTGATATTCACGTTTACACCGCAGGTTGTAACCTCAGAGCTATTCCTACGGCAATTTATACGGAAACTCGACTGAAGCGATATCTATTTGTCGGAAATCTATTAGCATGTCCATAATCGTTAGGGCCCCGCGTTTAGTATTCGCGTGTAATTGTGTGTTGTTTTCGAAAGTCTCGCATCTATTCCGTCTATTTGGAGAGGCAACAATTGACCGTGTCTCTTTACGGAAGGAATTAACCCACTTCACTATTTGAATATTATCTTGTGGATTTTATCTACGGTTATTTGCAATTCTCGTTTGGCAATTCGTTTTCTTATGCGTGTATTTATAGCTAGTAAATATAAACTTAAGGCAACGAAAAGGTTATTTTATGATTATTGTATTATCTTATGTATCTCCGCAGCAGTTTACGTTACTCTCCCGTAATTCTCCAGTGCTTGTCACTGCCGATGTATCTATTTTAATTTTCTGTTATTAGCCGTATTTTAAAAGCAACCATTGATTTATAATACTGCTCGTTTTTGCTATTCTGTTATTTTCAATGAAACAAATAAACCTACTTTTTTTGTAAATGCATGGCTAAGAATTATACTGCCGAGCTTTTGAGCGTATGAATCACAAAATAATAGGTCGCGTGCGCGCTCATTTACTTTCTATTTATGAAATTAACTCCATCCTATTCTCCTCGTTTCCATATTGGCCTTAATTTGAGTTTTAATTCAATTATCGCATTATATTAAACATTTATCATAATTGTCGGACCGAAAATGAGCATTCATGTAATATCTTTCGTATAATTACAAACTGACTCGGCTCTAATTCGTGAGTCACGGCCCGGCGAAATTGCATGAGGGCCATGATAGTGCCGTCCCATTCAATTACAATGCGTGATGTGTTTTGTAGAATGTTATACCAGACTCGGTTCTACCATGTCCGATAACACCATAACAGACATGACTTTCACCATTTTTGACAACGCGAACATATCATTTCACTGTTCCGACTGTTGGTCGGGAATGCCGACCGCGTAGAGATAATAATGATTCCTATTATGGGATTGACGGATCCCACATTCGAGTTTTGACGAGCGCCAATGTTAGAGATACATTTTACACACGCCCGATAAATACACAATCATTATATTGTCACAGAATCGCCGATAGGGACGGGCTGGTAACGGTGCACGTCGAAACTGGGGCACCGCATCGTACTTAATCCTATTATGAGCTTGTTAACGTAATCCTACATGTATGCTCTAGTCTGCATACTGTGAACTGCGACTCTCGACACGAATAATGTCTACCGTTTAATCTTTCCGTTTCCGCCGTACCTAGAAGAGTAATAATTCCATTTGAATATTTAAGTTGATGTTGCATTGTTGATGTCATGTATCATTGTTTCCACTTTTAGTTAGAAAGTAAGAACAGAAACCATTTTTCGAGACACTTAATTGTTTAAGTGAACCCTCGTAATGAGTTTTCGAAATGAGTGCCATACGAAAATTTCGTGTTAACATGACCACTGAATTATTACATTATCTGACAAATAGACTATAATGGATCGCCCACGAATCTCCTCCTTTAATTATTTCTCATTGAATACTAATGACGAAAAATTATTCCATTACATGCGAACGTCTATTTCCAAACGACCCGAACAAAAATTGGGTCGTGCACATTCTACAGCGGAATCCCGAACATACTTTGATAAATTGAGATATTTGCTTGCGACTTGTTAACGTCGATTTTATTAATGACTTATGAATTCAAATTCTTTGTACCTTTTAGTGTAGTTAAAAGAGTTAAATCTTTCACAATTGTCATTCGATGCCGTAAAATAAAAACAAACTCGTTTTCTTAACTGCGCGTTATGTAGTCCTTACAGATGAGTTACGGATTAGATAAACCCACAAATTGCTTCTGAGCACATAAAGTACGTGGAACTCCAAAGGCCCAATTTCTCGTTCATTGTCAACCGAGCGGATGGCATTGCGCGTGGGTGTTGTCACGATAAACTAAATCTCTTCAGTCAAAACGAACACCAGTGCGAATAAAGCTTTTATAATTCTCCTCGGTAACACGTGTTCCGACTTAAGTCTGCTTTATCTTCAACGTACTTGTGAAGTGCTTAGCGAGGAATTACGCTTAAGTCTTCATTTTTCTAGCTGTGATATCGTCAATTAAAAGTTGATGTAGTAACGATAAAAAAGGAGTTCATTTATCTTGGCTATATTTAAGTCTTCTCAATAAGTTATATATATTATCGCATGTTTGCGGTAAGCATCGCTTATTTATCGAAGCTTTTTCGCATTTATTTCTTGAGTGCATTCTAAGCTAATCGCGTATTAGTAACCTTCATTTTAGCACAGTTGCACAGAGCATCGGAATTACAGCTTCGTTTAAAACAAAAGACACTATAGGTACACCGTGTTTGATGATGAAGTTCGTGCAAGTTAAATGTTCGTGTTCTTTGGACGCGCTGCTGTCTCCCAGACAATTGCACTGTCATAGATCCCCAACTTAGATAATTCCCGCAGAAGTATTAACTCCTACGTGACCGTTTTGACATTTTCACTAAATGACTGTTTTCGGGTCGCCATCATACGAGCCTTAATTGGCTCTAGTTATTCCGTTAAACTTCAAGTAACATTATTATACTTTATACTGCACTTAATTACGCTGGCAGTGTTGTGATCTCGTTTTTTTTTCATGGCAAAAATGTCGCATTACTCTGCTCCAATTAAACGACTCACATATATATCTTACTTTCCAAGTGATTAAGACATTAAACCCTCGTACTGCTAACACTTGGATGCGTAGTTTGCAACGCTGTTTTGAATATTAATTTCCTTCTTAACCGAATTCAGAACCAGTATCTGATTCGGTAGAAATGTAAACAAAATACATTTACGTTTTCGGAACTTATGATCGTTTTTTAAATTCAATTGATGTCACTGTTAGTGGTAGTGTATAAAAATATCAACGGATTTTTATCGACATTCATGAATGCGATGTAATTAGTAGGATTGATATCTTCGAATATTTCATCTAGCATTAGCTCTAACGCAACGGTTTTGAGAAGTCTTAATAAGGCTACATTTTTACCTTGACGCTAATTAAAAGTAAATGGAACGATTTTTTTTTTCTTTATGACATTTGAATACGAGATATTTATTGTCGGCTCGTACTCGTTACACAATAGTTGGTTCGATGAAACGCAAGAAATAGGCCACGCAGCCACGGCTAAGACTAGCTCGCGGGTCGCGCGAGGCGTAAGCCGGCTCCACTGTTTATAGTCGGGGAGTCATGAACCGAATGTAAACGTAACCTCGATTCTGTATAAGCTCATAACTACTCTCCATATATTGCGACACGCGCGCCAAGGGCGTAAAATTCTCATCTCATTAATATATGGATAAGCTCGTTTCTCGCTATGTTGGTGCGAAATGCGAAATATTGTTTTTAAGTGTTTAGTGCGAGATGTGTAAAAATTAATGATTTGGATTTAAGATTTAACATAACCAGTAAATAAGTTTACATCCGAATCATACACCACATCATGTTGTGACTCATTAATAATAACAATTACGGTTACATTGTTAACTATGACGTACCAGGTATATTTCTTTTAGTGTGTGAACAGTTGTCCTTGAAATTTATTTTTGGTTGAATTGTATGTTTTTTTTTATATAATATGCAAATGTCTCGTAAATTAATTTTTAAAATAGATGTTATAATGTTGCCATTTTTTTTCTTTGCAGGTATGTCCTTTTAAGTCTCACACTGGAATCGTTTAAGGTACTTGTAGGTATATTATATATTACATTTTTATTCTACAATAAAATTATAGCTAGTTGATTGCAATGACGTGAACCGTACGATTGTAACCATAGCTACAATGTTGCACATGTCTTCCTTGGCTTGGGAGTGTGCAGCTTACTTCATTATCTTGTTCTAGCGTAAACGTGTACCAATATATATATCCTCGGTAATAGTGATCACAACAAAGGTCAAAGAGCACTTAAACCCATTCCCGACGGTGGCTCCAATAGAAAATTTATATTATTTCATCAAATCATATTAGGTAAGCAAGTGGTTTAGGGTTCGATAGAGAAGCGAAGGATATTATATAATCCGGATGTCTAAGCGCGAAGCGGATAACGCCACTTTTTCCAAAATGAGGGTACATCGTACGTAAAGTAGCAACCGTCACTTCGCAATATGCACCGTAACAGAATCTCAGCTGGAAGGACAATCAGAGCGTGGTTCGCCAACGTTTACTCGAGCTCGCGCGACCTTGGCCCAACCAGAGCAAAAATAATATCGGATGTCTGCGCGCGCGTTCTTTTTTTCTGTTGTAATATTATTTCGGGTCGACCTCGATTATATGTAAGTCAAGTTATGTTGTCAAAATAGCCGGTGGTGTTACGTGGCATGGAACATTTTTTCTATAATTTACACATCAATTGTTACGAAACCGATCGACAACAAAACGCGCTCTATCGGAATTGCGTCAAGTATCATGTGTGTGTTTTTTTGTTTTGTATTAATTAATAGATAGAACAAAACTTCCGTGCCGGGAGCGCGTCGTGGGAAATGTGATAAGTCGTCGTATCTCGCCGACGACGCTAATGCAACATTAACGATAATGTGGTAATAAAAACGAATATTAAAGATACGTGTGTAGCAATACAACCTTCTAAATGAGGTCACAAAAATAATTTGATTGTCTTGAGTTCGGTGGCGAAATTGGTCAGCGATGTTTTTTTCTGTAAACGCTATTATTTATAAACGTATATATGTATAAATATGGATGCTTTTTCATTGTGTCGGGACAGCTTTTCATTTTAACCACACTGCATCGAGTATGTTGATATTTGTTATTTCACTGTCGATTTCATTGCCAAGCGTTTGTCAGTTCATGGTCTGTGTAAATTATGCGACACACCCAGCTACCACATGTTGGTTTTTTTCTACCACTTCCAAACTATATTATATATTATAACTCATCTATATAAAAGTATATGTACAAGTTAGATTAAGATCATATAGAAGTTTCATTGTTTAATATGGCTTAACGTTTAGGTATACATGATATCTAGGTACCTGTATTCCTCTATTCCCGTAAGAGCAGGACTAAAGTTGTCTATTGGTTCCACCCTAATAAACTTTGTTAGTCCGTTAGTTATTTTCGACCTTGCCTTGTTTTCGAACGTCTGGGATTTCGTTAAAATACAAATGTCTTGCAAGGTCTTTCGACTCCTGTGTCCGCTCTTGCCTTATTATAACTGTTTAATATCTATCACACTTGTGTTTGTAAATTATATTTCACCTGTATTGTGTCGCGATATTAATTAAGAATACGCGTAATTATTTCTGATTAATCTCTTTTTCACTTTCAATTTCCTATATTGACTTGAATACTCGGAGTCATTCTCATTAAGTACACATACATAGATCGTATATGAGTAGTATATCATTATTATATAAGTATATAAGTGTACCATGTCGCGCCCAAGCGCGTTCTCTCTTCCCGGTTGGTAGTTTACTTGATGAGCCGCGTAATTTGAACGCGAGGCCCTGGTTCCTTCCGGCTTCAGCGGGTATATTCACCGAACGTGATGGTAAAGTAATGTTGTGTAGATACCATTTTGTGTTGCTGTGATTTATGTTACATGTAGTATATTAGGTAAGATTTGTGGTATATGGTAAGGTCTCTCCAGAGATGTGTAGTTGTTGCAAGTAAAAGACTGTCTCCAATAAGTTCATCGTGCTGTTAAAAAAGGTCTTATGAGAAGATTAAAAGGTACATAAAAAGTGTGAGCTGCGCTTAAATAATTTTATGCACAAAAAAATAACATCCATTTGAACGAGTAGGTACTAAAGTTTTATTATAAACTGTCTCTTAATAACGTTAATAACAATACAGATATGTAGTTATTAACTAAATATTGGTTAATTAGATGTACATAAAATTTTATTGACGATGGCACGTCGTTCATTATACGTTAATCATAATAAAAATATTGTCGCTACGCTAATAAATTCTACACTAATTTCCTACTACAAGAGCGATCAATCATGTTCGCGGTTATCAGAAGGCAATAACCTTCGGGCGATAACGTGGGCATCGTAAACAAACACGCCCCGCGAGCGGCCGCCGCGTGCCGATAACACGTTCGCGCGACCACGGAGCTGGGCTTTTGAAAATGCACCAACTGCCTCGCATGTTGCTGGCCGGCTGTTCCACCAGCGTGCGTTCGGTTCTCCGGACGGAATACCTATTATTATCATTGATAATAGGTGTTTTTCAGGGCTGCCCGCATTAAAAAGTGGACGATATTTATTTAAAAGAAAAAACAATTGACGTAAACGTGCAATAATCGCAAAAGTATCGTGAGAAAACGTAGATAATGTAGAATTAAAAAAAGATTGCTTTGATGTGTGTGTGTAATCTGTCGATCCGCACTTGGCAGGCTTGTCCTGTCTGCTAGGAGACCCGCGTCCAGTAGTGGAAGGATAAAAGGTTGAAGATGATGCGTTAGTAAATTGAAGACACACAACCATCACTTTCTTTTGCGACATTATTGAACATATTAAGTTTCCCCTAGTATTTATTAACTTAAAAATTGCAAGTATTATTTTTGTTCAAAAGTATATTATATTGACGACTTATTTTGAAATCCTTGCATAAGGACACTCCAAGCAAAATACTTTTCAAATATTTTATGATTACATGTTGGCAAAAAATCAATCCATTTTGTGACAACCCTATAGATAATCCATTACAAAGATGTGTAATTATGATCTATTAAAACTATACCTAAATAATTGATTTAATGAAATAAATGCTAATATTTGCAATGAATACGCGGAATTTGTAATACGAGAACATTCTGCGATGATTCATTACAGCAATAGTGGATACACGCAGTTAGCAAATTGCTCTGTACTTTAACCCGTTTATGTCAGCACATTTGTAATCATCAGAAGTTTTGCTTTCAAATATGTAGTTTTTATATCTTTTTTTATGACTATCTTTTGTTGTTGGCGGTGTGTAGTTTTGATTACAATATTCATAGAAGTTAATCTATAGAAGGTTGCAGCATCAACATTGTTCTGTATATTATGATGTACTGTTGTCCTATATGATATGACGTCAAAGTTGAAAAGGTTTCTAAAATCTATTGCAAATACGTTCGATTTTTGTTCTTCCTGAAAACATATACCTAATATAGAAAAGGTTTTGCTATATTATATATACCATTAAAATAATTTTGATGCTTCAAATTCACATTTAAAACTTAAGTTCGTCCAAAATTGCTGAATAGTCTATCCTACCCCCTTAAAGTTGTCAATCATATTACCGTTATTCACCGGCCTCAGGAACGATTGATAGGACGATAACGGCCAGCAAAATTATAGCGCTGTTTGAGGAACGTTGCAATCAACGTTACGTGTCTCAAAGGATAAATGTGGATAGTTTGACATTCCAGAAAGGTTGACAGCGATCTCAAGACACCGGTTCTCTCAATAGAAGGTCTGGTTCTGGATGAAATATTTCCACCGAATTACAGCATCAACGTTTTCCAGTAATTTAAGTGTGAAAAAATTGCACGATTTCGTAAGTGGACTTCGTACGTAAATTAGCTTATGGTTGGTCAACAGAAGGCTCTTCCTTCTCACTACTTATCAATATGTAGTCGTTTTCTGTTCCGCATTGAAATGATTTCTTAGAAACCGAATTGCCAGATTTATCTTCGCATAAAATTATGCCACATGGTCTCATGATGTCTGGGTGGAGTAGTTTTATCAAATGAAACCAGGATATCCGTCAGTGATGATGATGGACATCGACGAATAGTCAAAGAACCCCAATAAACTACCACTGTAGTAGGATTTTTATGTTTTAAACACCTATTAATTCTTCAGGCCATGCAGAGTTACTTTTCATCGAAAATGACTCATTGAAAACATGTAGGTACATTGCAGTAATGCCAATTCCTTGCCAATACGCCGATGCCAATGCCTGCACAATCCGTTTCGTCTTCTATTGGAGACTATACGATTTTAGACGATCGACGCTCGACAATACTTGGCTTGAAGTTATTATTTAGCATGTCGGAACTCACAATGTTTGCCTCTACCAAACAAAAATTTTCACCTCGACAATATATCACATATTGCATTGCACCAAATTCGAATTATGAATATATTATATAAATTCCTTGACATATTTAAAAGGGGAATTTAATTTTTAAGAGCAGCAACAGTCGCGCGGGGCATCTGATTTGACTGAAAGCATCGTCGCTATATCTGAAACACAAAATCCGGATTCAGAGAAGATAACTTGGGTCGGTTACCATGTAGATATCTTAGAGGCAAGTAATCAAACCTAGGATCGTCTGCTCGATAGGTTTATATGGTCACTGAAGTACTGAACGGGTCGTCCTAACGACAGCATACGCAATGGTCGCTAACTCTTCAGATTTGTTCTACGATAAAGAACGGAGGACGATTCGTGTGCAATTGGATAAGTAGTGATGTAAGATGTGAAAGATAGATGTAACTGTGTCATACAGTAGATTCATGTACACATCGAAAATATACGTATATTCGCGACGGTTAAGTGTTTTAAGGCAGCTAGTATCTCTGTTCCGCCTCTTACTGATGTTGCCTAACGTTTTTATAGCTTAATAGCCCGTTCCAGTAGGATAATGTTTATTAAACATTCAAATTCGTGTTTTAAAACTCAGCTGTTGCTATCTCTTCCGACTTTCTCATGGCCCCCATACAATAGTGGCGTACTGTAAGTTTGTACTAAACATTTTGAGAATCAGCAAGAATAGGAATTATATCGACTTGACCTTTAAATAAGTCAATTAAACAATCTTCGGAAAAGTTCTAACTTTGACTTTGGTCAATTCAAATTCACCGATTCAAATTCGATTAACTATCGATGTATATTACTACGTAAAACATAATAATATATAGTACATTTTAGTTCTCGTCACTGTTCATCGCTTATCAATTTTCGTTATTTTTTCTCGCACGTCTGAACTGCACTTACCGGCGGGCGATAGCGGCAGCAAACACGAGATAATCGCGAAGGAGCGCGCCGGCGCCCCGCCATCTATCCGCTCGACTGACACCACTGATAGATATTATCACATGTGAACGCGGTTTTTTTTCGCCTACCGCACAGGATCCTTGCAATCGAGTCGAATAATTGCAATATTCTTTAATTTTTTTTACTCTACCCATACCAAAATGGAGAAATGTCAATTATGATGATCGTAATCGTGGTCGCTCATTAAACCCTAGTTAACATGTAATAAAAATGTGAGCATACTTCATTAGCATATACGGATTAATTGTATGCCATTGACTAGTGGGAAGACTTTATTAACATCTTTCATACGTACATAGAACTTTGTACCGTTCTAATTGAAAAGCAATAATGCGATGTAGATATTCTAGTTTATCCTACGACCTTTTATATATGTGTTAATTTTTGACAATTTTTATAAATTTTCCTTCATTTGTCCAGTAGGTATTCAAAGCTGCTGCAAGTATGTCCTAACATTTTTTTTTACTACGCATCTGCACCCCGTTACGTGCGGCGCGTATCTAATTGGCGGTACTGATAGGTTCTATAACAGGCAAAATGTTTTAGTTCTATGATGAGAAAACACAGTATTGTAGCTTCGATTCGATTAAATGGTTGAAGTATTTTATTCTTCGCACTGAATACTACGTATCGAACGTAAAATTCAGTCCTAACAATAATACTTAATTTACATAATATTACTAATCATCACGCCAAATACGTTACGAGAATCAATAGCCAAATATCTCGATTCATAGGGAGCAAAGGTGCTCCTCCTATATTCATCTCTTTCTTCATACTCCTTGCAAGATTGTATTTTTTATTCTGAATGTAACGCAGCGATCGCCATGAGCGCAGCTGGCCCCCATAACGCACTCCCGCGCCGGCGGCGGCGCGCTGCCCGCGACTGACAGCTCGGATAAAACCAAATGTTACCTTTGCGCTGCTCTTTTTTTGTTTGTACGCTTCTGCCACGTGAACATGACGGCTTGGGAAAATATGGACTGGATAAGCCACTAGGGCTGCGTCCATGTCTAGATCGATTTTTTTCCCATTCTTCGAACAGTTTATGCTGCCTCTATCTACTACTGATAAAGTAGTATTTACACACTCACGGTCGTCGGCATTCATGTGATAACGCTCGCAAAAGCGTTTTGCCGTTTCTCTCAAGCGACTGAACATCTACGCCCACTATTATTACCTGACCCTGAATTTCGATATACAACAGGCGGCGCTGTGGAAAATAAATAAAATTTCTCGGACACGTAGGCTCGTGTCTCAAAGATAGCTGACGTTTCCGATCCGTGAGTTGATTCGGAATATGTATCGTGGAACAAAAAATATAAAACCTCGTATCTGCTAGTCCCTTGTGCTCGAGAAACGTGCGATACCTACCCATTGAGGGACGGCGCGGCGTGTCTATTGTGCATCTATCGCACTGAGATCTGTGTTGGACGCGTGTGAACGACAATGTGCAAGGAGCGACCCGCATCGCTAATCTGTCCAGTTGGAATTCACCGCGCGGCGAGCTGATGCAGCTCCGTCGATCACTTGAATCGGCAAACTGCCGGCGCGCCGCTCGGCTTGTGTGTGGGCTCAGAAAAACATTCGCCAGTTGCATATTCTAGATTATTGATGTAGATTTATATACAGGCTTTAACTTGTCTGTGGATGTTACAAGCGTGTTATTGTATCGTTTGCACGACGGTGTACTTCATGATATGGCGTTGACATTTTGACCTGTAAAGTTTCACAACTTTATTAATTTTCTTGGATGCCAACATTCTGTGCATTCTAAAATAAGTTTTTTACAAAAATATAATTATTTTTAGCTAGGTCAGTCGTTGACTACGAAATTATGCTACAGGTCAAATATCATAAAGGCCGTTCATTAATTACGTGAGGTGATCGTAGATTTTTTTGCTCTCCACCCTCCCCCTAGTGAGATTATGCTCAACCACCCTCACCACCTACAATTTCACATGTGATTTTTGCAAACGCATGTATCTCGTAAATGTATCTGATTTATTCTAAAAAGAAAAAATAATTTGCTTATGTAGACCAGAATTACAGTGAAAAATAAACTTAGGTATACTTAAATCTTTAAATAAGGTTAAACATTATTTTCTGACTATTTTATTGTCTCTTGCGAAAAAAAATTACGTCATATTTACCGAGGCCCCCTCTCCCCAAAGTAAAATTAGATGAGATTCAACTTGACCCCCCCACCACCTTGAACGCCTCACGTAATTAATAGACTCCCCCGAATAGCATTCAATATTTCACTAAACTGAATAATTAACACTATAATTGCATCGAACCCTGAAATGAGAAACAGTCCCCATTAAAATAATAATTACATATTTTTATTAAGGCATTTGCAAGATAACGCTATCGTTTCGCTTTTGGGTGCGGATAGTCACTCCGCACTGTCGTAGATCAACATTACCTGGAACCCACACCGACTACTACGTTGGCACAATTCGTAGTAGTGCGTAGCGGCAAACGGCAATAGATAAGTTTATGCTCCGAGCTGACGGAAGATTTTAAACGGTTATCGATAAAGGTTATTACCCGTCCGTTTGCCGACGATAACAGCCGCGACGGACGGACTGACAGACTGCTCGCGGCATATACTCGCTCACATCTATCGTGCCTTGCACTGCTTATCTGGTCGGTTTAATGTTTGAGACATGCGTGTGTGGTATTGATGTCGATATAACTCCGGATACATCGCTCTCTTGTCATATAGACCATCTGCGTGGGTTATATGCGTACATGTAGTGTTTGGTTGAAAATAACATGTAAATACCTACAAATAAATAAAGTACCTGACGAGACTTCAGAATCCATTCGTATATTACATATCATTTGATAGAAATTCCTAATCAAACGGCAAATTGAAATTAGAAACACTCAATAGTAGCCGACGCGGAGATCTAACCCAGGATCGCGTTGCAACCACGAGGAAGTTTAAAAAACTTATAAGATATTTTTATTTTTTCCGCACTGTACTTTGATTAATAAAAAAATAAAGTGCATTTCCTAGAATCTTATCTTTTCGATTGGTGTCAAATACCACAAAACTTATCGCCATAAATATCTCTTCCAACAAAAATAGACGAGAGCGCCTTTCACGGTACACTGTGTGACCCAAATCGTTAATTAGGACGTTCGACACGCACCTGTACTTCTCGGATTCTATGGAAAGATAAAATAGAATCGTTCTCAGAATTATCCTATCTGCACACACTTACACGAATTCGACTATTACGACTATCCTAAAGAGTTCAGAAGATTAATTTACTATTATATAACGACTGTACTTCCCCAAAGGGGTAGGTAGAGGAGTTGTGTACTGCATGATTCCTTAATTATGTTATACGGCTCACCATAGAATAGGAGATGAACTAATTGCCATTCGCCAGGCATAAATTCAGATTCCGCACTACATAAACTACATATTAACATTGTCTAGATACAGTACACATACTATCGTAAAAGTCGTAAAAGTCGTGAGACTCTCTTTGACTTGTATAGCGAGAGAGCAAATAATCATTCTCCTGTTCTCAAAGAGCGAGTCAAGAAATATTCCAAACTGTTCAAAATTGTTTGTAAAATAGCTAAATCTAATTATTACCGTAACAAGATACAATCCTCCAATAATAAAATAAAAGCAGTATGGAAAGTAATTAACGCTGAGACGGGTAGATCGAATATGTACAGTGATGATTTGACGCTTCATACAGAGGAAGGTACAGTCACTTCTCATACGGAAGTAGCACGTGAGTTCGAAAGGTTTTTTGCAAATATTCCTATGAAAACTACACAGTTTTTAAACTCGTCTCCTAGTCTTGCCGTAAACTACCTCAAAACTAATGTAGAGCCCTGTAACGTTATATTTACATTTAAATATGTTAATAGTAGAGAGATAATTAAAGTGTATAAAGAGTTAATTATAAAAAACACTGAAGACCTTTGGGGAATGTCAGTT
>DWMG01002017.1:0-13976 GCA_018244855.1 Elbella merops | reverse complement strand
GCTCGATCTTCAGCTCTTCGCATCCAACCACTGCCAGCCACTTTGCGTATATCGTCACTCCATCTAGCTAGAGGGCGTCCTACACTACGTTTGCCAAGTCGCGGTCTTCACTCCAGAACACGTCTGCTCCAGCGGCTATCGGTTCTGCGACAGATGTGACTTAGACTAATTAACTTAACCTCCACAGACTTCCACAAAAGTAATATAAACATTTTTCTTAGATTTAAATGGTACTAACATGGCACATTTATTATAATTTTTTTAACGATAACCTGTGTATTAAATAAACGTCCAGTTACAGTTGAAGTGTGCTAAGCATTCCGTTCATTTTTTTTTAAATCACAAGACAGGGTGCGATGGGGCTCATTAGGGAAGACGTATGTCCAGCGGAGAACTAAGATAGGCTGATGATGATGAAGCATTTCGTTCACTGAGCAAGATCCAAAAACAGGTCATCTGTAACTGATATCTTTAATTAGAAAACAATGTTATAGAATTGTATTCTATTGATTTTAAATCGTCTTAAAATATTCCTATTATAGTTACTTATATATTCTTATGGCTGTCGTCCCACTTTGTGTTACTACTATTCAAATATAATTAAAACATTATGGAGATTTCTAAGGGATCTAAGCTTTCTCGCAATGTTTTCTTTCACCGTTATAGTAACTGGCATTATTTTAAAAATATGACATTCACAGTCAAAGTTACAGTAAAACAGGCCAGCATTGGAACTATAAAGCGACGTACAGAGAAGATGAAACCAAAACTGGGGTATTCCTACTGCTAAATGACCAAACTTATGTTAACCAAGCATTTTTAATCTTCAACCTTTGTGTAATGTAATACAAATTCATCGTTCATTGCTAGTGATTCGTTCATTCATTCATTGCCAAAACAGTCTCAGAACATGTATCCAAAATAGGTGCGTATATGTTAACGCGTCAGCTTCGATGGCCACAAAATATAATGTATCCCATTTGACCTCCACTTATCCTTGTCCCCCGACGGAGAATATAGACACTAGCTCTTGTTATCTGTACTAAACCCGATATTCCAAATAATAGAGAGAAAACCCGCAAGTACGAGTACGGTCCTTAGTAGCGTCTATTGTATGTAAGTATACATTTTTGGTACGGCTTCTCTACCAGAAAAGCGTTAATAATAAATACATTTAAACACGGAATATAGACAGAATAGCTCCGTCCGGAAATCACGTCAGTTCGTAAAAGGTTTGTATGTTATAAATCCCTTACTGATTCATTGCATGTATTCGTTCGAAAATAAAGGAATAATTATTTATAAAATGAATAATATTATATATGATACCGTTAACGGAGGAGTTCATTTTGTCACTCAATTACGCAAAATGCAGATGAGTTGTAGTCAAGTATTAAAAGAATAAAAAAAAACAGAGAATCAGTATATTATGAATAATTCGTTTTCATTGTGATGAATGAATATTAAATGCGTTTATTATTAAACAGTAACGATATACTTAAAAGATAATTTAGACGTGCGGATAAACAGATTGACTTAGTATAAAACATGTCTACGAAGAAAGATGTTTATAGTATAAAGATGTTTATAGTATAACTCACAGAAATCAACTAGGCTTCTTACTACGATGACGCCAGGAAAAGGTGTGCAAACGTTTAGCTTTGGTAGGCGTAGTCAGGTGGCGAGGAAGAAGTCATTTCTAGTAAGTGCCTAGTTGATTTCTGCGTGTTGTATACACATGTGAACAGGTAGTGCACGTATACGGTTACGTCGCATGCAGGAAATTCGTGAATGAATCTGTTATGGGGTCAAGTGTCACTTTTTTGCATTCCCACGGTAACCCAGTTAATGAAGGGTTACTATTGAAGTTTGCAAACTTTTTTGTCAATGTTTTTGCTAAATGTGGATGCTATGAAGTGAGGTGAGAACTTTTAAAAAACTTCGCTCACTTAATAATGGTACAGAACAAATAGCGTAAAACGTAACATCACGCCTGTAATCCCCTAATAGGTAAGCAGAGGAGTGTTGTACATCCCCACGTTTCACCAGATATGCTTTAGCCCTACAATGGAATAGGTGGCGAGCCTACTGCCATTCACCGGGCACACATCCAGACTCCGAGTCACTACTAGAAATTCTAAATTGGAAAAATTGGGATTCTAACCTAGGACCTCCCGATCGGCAGTCGCGCTTGCAACCAGTCGACCAACGAGTCAACGGGACCACCGGAACAAATAGGATGAAATAATTTCCTTTTGATAGGTTTTAAACAACATATCATTCTTATTATTAAACGTCTACAAACCCAAACATCATCTGACATCATTGTCTCCAACGCGTGCTGTACCACACCTTGCGAGAGGCGTATAGGCTGAAAAGCCAATGATGTCGTTGATGATGTTGAAGTCTTAACATTATTAATGCATGTTGATACATGCATGTGATTGTGTGCTCAGCCAGCACCTGATGGTGTGCTCAGCCAAAATTTTGGCTTCGTGGCAATGCTTGTAGTTTTTTCATGAGTAAGAGTATATTGAAAGTTTTATGACAATCGATTCAGTACTAATAGTTATATAACAACTGTCCTCGTTATACATGTACTGGATTTCGTAGCTCCAGATATTTTCGACGGAATCGTCTTTGTATTTAACTGCAGCCAGCACATAATTTACATGCATGTGCATATTTATTTATATACTATAGATATGAAATTATGTATCATGACAATAAAAAAAAAATCAATTTCTCCATTGACCTTGTTATCCAACGCTCGGTCTGAATGAAAATATAAAACTACACAGGTGTTTTGAACACTTTCACTAATTCTATTTTGTTCTGATGAATGAAATGAAATATCGGGTGTTGAAAACTTTTTATTTTGCAAGGAATTCCAAAAAATATATAATCAAATTGCCGAGTGCTCGCGGACGTAAACAGATGGCAGAGGTGCTTGCTGGACTTCCTAAAGTACTCGGGTCATTGTTGTAATGGAAGCGGGAAACTATATTAAATCAAAACGATCTATTAAAGGCTAGTCTACTCGAATTTCCTACATTAGTAGCCTATTTTTTAATAGTTCTAACAGTTCGCGATATTAGCTGTTAATCTTTATAGTATCACTGTTTCATTTTACATAGTTTTCACTCCGTAAATCTTATAAAAAGCATCATCAAACCAAATAAGGCTTTATTTGACGATATTCAATTGTTTTAATTACCGCTTTTTAAATGGCCTGTAATCAGGCCAATGCCATTTTAACTAAATAGCGTTGACCGTATGTACTAGCTGTATATATGCACTGGCTTAACTCACGTGCATTTTTCGGGATGGCCCGACTAAAAATGTACGTGAATTAGTCCGGTACATATAAAATTATATGTATAAACACAAATAAAAACGTTCCATAGAAACCTTCATTTATACACATATATGTAGATTAATATAAAACAAACATAGACAGAAAGAAATCTGTAGAATGGCACTGCTTATTTCTGAAACATCTCTTCCAGCAGACTCGTGACTGTTAAAGATTTATCCATGAATAGTAGAGTAGACAAGCGAGTACATAGTATCATCTTAGAACACGATATTCAGTACTGAAATATTAATATTTTGTTCCCTCGACTCGCTCATAGACAACGGTTGGACAAATATGATGGCGTGAAGTGATTTATTACAGATGAATAATCTTGTTTCGTGTTACACTGAAAGCCGGTGCCGAGGGAGAGTGCGTTATTTCATTTACGCAATATGAGGCAACAGCGGCAGGTAAATCGTAATAATATCCTAAAGAGCCTTTCCCTTTTTGTTATAACCTGTATACGTTGAAAAAATTAACAGTTCATTTCGTCGAGGCTTATTATGGTTGATAAAAAAAAATCCTAGTTTCGTATGAAGATTCATGCTGCACATATTTCTAAAGTCATTATTAACATGAGGCCCCTTTGTAATTTTTATACAAACAAAATTGAAAGTGATAACGGTACATTATATTTGTATTTGCTGTGAAATCTACTTGTATGAAAATCTAGCTATTTGTTTATTATAACAAATAATTTAATATCAAACCTAGATACATAATACAAGGAATATAATTGGCCTTTTCAATAATATAACCAGTTCTAGGGTTTCTGGTACTTGATTACTAGTACAAATAACACAATACATATATTAAAATCGCACCGACAGCCCCACACAACACAATAAAGATCAGAAAGTTCATAATTAATCCTCAGTTTCGTTTCGAAACGTTTTCTTTGTTTTGATGTCATCTTTTTAGTGTGATTCAACTTACGAAATATGGAGCAGGCGTCGTTTTGACGAGATTGATTTATATAAATGTTCTCTATGATTCTTCATGTATTTACTACAATGTTTAGTAATTTGTGTGATGTTTTAACGACTAAGGTATTTTCGATCATTAGCCTGCTAATGTCATCCTAATATTAATTTTAATTTGATTTGGTTTTTATACATAGCCATACATATCTGACACTTGTCATAAAAACGCTTTTATCATAAGAGCTGGGGCATAAAAAATATTATCTATCTAAAATTTGAATATTGAAGACAACGTTGTAAGCAATTAACATAAACTACAGGCAGTAGATGATTAAAATTTTAATCTCACAGCCAGATGTTAAATGAATTTACATTCAATGACTATTCACCCATAAACTTTATGGCACTATTAAGATCTGCGGAACTCCTCAGATTGTCACGTTCGGGAGGACATATTTTTTTTACTGGTCATTGTATTTTATGAATTATAATAAAAGTTTTCGTATTAGCAGAACCATCACGCGTTGATAATAAAATGGAACGTAAACATTTTATTGGCGAGGGCGAAATACAAATCGCCGAAAAATCTATGCATTGCACGATAAAGTATTAGGAGTGGAGAAGCGATAAAGAAGCTTATATTAGGTTCTGGTGTAATGTTGGTCCCGCAAATGTAGTATGTTTCGCCTGACTTTTATAGGTCATAAAAGGGGATAATGTGTCGGAGTAAGCGTATTTCAGAATCGTACAAATTTAGACCGAGGCGCCGCGGGCTTTGTGCGAACCGAAGTGGGGACTCTGTGCAAAATCTACCAACTTTTATTATCAGCGATTGGATCTATCCAATAGCTTTTCTTACGAAAATGGTTTAGATATTTTTTTAGCATGTACGTGTGAAAGGTGATATTAATATTTTGACACGTTATTTAATATAATATTAGTATTGTTTGGTCCACAGGTATGCAATATACGAGGAGAGACATACGAGTACAAATGCATGTTACATCCGCTATCATTGGAGTTACTGGGGTCTACCGAGCAGAGCTTAATGGGTTCTACTTTTAAACATGTGGACAAATTACATACATATAAATTTAAGACTCCTTTCTGTGATTTTGTGCTGGACCTGTGGATAGAGGACTCTTCGACTGTCTATGGTACCTATAAAGCTAGGGCTTAGCATGAGGCTGTGAACGTGTACTAGGTAATTATTTGAAACGGCTAAAATCTATAACACAAAATAAAAATGATAGCGGCATTAGGAAAATTCTTAAGTAGGTAGGTACTAAGGGTTGTAGAACCCCGCCAATATCAATGACCATTACAATCAAAACTATGGACTGTAATTTCTACAAAGATTACACGAGAGCTCAACATCTCGCAAAATAATTGTAGCAATTCCACTTACCAAAAGTACATTAAGTATGTACTTTTGGTAAGTGCTTCTCATGGAATTTTAACTTTAATCACTTCAAAAGAAAGTTTTCCCGTGTATTCTATCTAATTAATTAATTGGTATGTGTATTGTGGCCTTAAACAAGTCTTTATAAAGCAACAGAATGAATTGCTGCTTAGTTACCAACGTGTTTTTCAAATTTGAGGCTTGAATTCATAAAATTACATTGTTAACAATTACCAGATTCGTGTAATTCACACTTCAAACGTCGTTCCGGCCACAGACATGATTTTACATAGAAATAAGTTCGGTGATTTTTACGCTTGTACGAAACACAATTTTTCTTCTTCTTCATAGAGTCGACGGCTGATGTCACATAATATTTAACTACTGCTTACTGTTAGAGCTAAATTATATGTATAACCATAAATATATGTGTTAAGTTATTTAATTATTGCTATCACAATGGCTGACTATAAAAAATAACACTAAGTTTTTTTACATATTATTAATCAACAAGCTTTTAACAGAACCTGGTGTTAAGTTCTTACCACTTGACCGTGGTTAATTTAAAGAACTGAATTTGTATCCGCTATCATCCACAGACAATACCCCTACGATTTAAACAGGTTCCCCCCCTGTCTTATTCCCTTCCACTCCCTTAATATCTCTACACAATCTTCTAAGAAATAGTACTTAGTACTTAAAATAAAAAGGGTAGTAATGGAAGATTTAATCTCAAAATATAACCTTTTAAATTTACAGATGTCATTCAAGATATAATATAAGGTTAATTGAAAGATAGATTTTTGTGACACTATTATGTTTATTTGGAATTTACAAAAATTTTTAATTTCATTTCGTTCGTAGAATTCTAGATATTTCATTTCGTCACGTTAACCTAAACATGAAGTTAAAGTAAACCAGATTTGACAGGTAATAGGATCTGCTACTCAGTAGGTAAACGGTTTCGTTACTAAAACTGTTTATTTGCAATGTAGTTAGCATGTATAGACAATGACGTAACGCCCAACACAGAAGTTTTTAACACTTTTTTAAAAACTTGTCATTTCTAACAGCTGTATACACTATGATTTCGACAAATAGGTGTTGATGTGTGAAACGCATCTTGACACTTACTAGAAGGTAAATAAAAGATACAAATTTACAACGGCCAGCCATAAAAGAAACAAACGACAGAATGGAATTTGATTGATGAGTGCCCAAAAGTGTCGTCGTTTCGTAATGTTTTAAAAGGTTATTAAAGATTCTCAGTTCGTTGATCCGTATACAAATTTCGTGTTCGAGTTTATTTTATTTATACGTCCATTTAACATTAATTTATGTTAGGCAACTGAATGCGTGACAGCTGGTAATGTTATCATTTGAAAAATTAATCTGAAAAAATAATTAAAAAAAATCGTCTTTCGCATTTGCAAAATTTACATCCCGTACACAATGACTGGTAGGATTTGTTCTACTGCTGGGTAAAGATATTTCTATGTATCTGAGTATGGAGTTCTAAGGGTGATGTAATTGTTTTTAGTTGCTATAGACTATGCACGCCTTTCTATTTGCTATGCATGGGGATGAATGAAAGGAACCTCCCGAGCAACGTATTCACTTAACCACTATACGTCCGGCGTACCCTGACCAATCAGAAAGTTATCAACGCTAATTGACTTATCCTTTCACCGCGCTTGTACGCAGAAGCTACAATATATTCGATATAGATGTCACACTTCTAGGCGGCTTCGAAAAATATTTAACTTTGTTACCATTAAATCTCCCGTGAGTGAGTTACACATGATACACGTGATTATACATGTACCGTCCTTTGCAACGAGGTTGCAACTTCGCTGCAATCGACTGGAGCTCATGATGAAGGAGCTCGTACAGGTCCGAAACTAGTCGGACTATCCCGAAGAACGTACGTGAATTAAGCCGAAACATGTATAAGTCGTGTTTAACTTTGTATAAAAAACTTATAGACTGAATAAATTGGGAAGTTTTTAATGAAACAGTTTGTTGTCTAGGTTTTTGTAATGAAAGATTTGCAACCTACCAAATACTTCCGATAAGCTTCGTCGAAAGTTGGACCTATTAACATTCCACTTCCAGTCTCTCATTATAAATGGACGAGACCTCGAGTCCCGATTAGTGATTGGTCCATAGCTCTCAATGGCTTCAAGTAATTTTAACTATGACAAGTCAGCCTGTGTCTACCATGTGGCAACATGCTCTCTGAAGCCCCTAAATGGAATTTACTATAAGTTGTTATCGATCCAAAACTTACTACACATGCCTAAGTAGATACTTGCAATAACACATAAGTGGAGGCTTACGTCTTAATAAAATATAAGGATTATGGTATCGTCAGCTAGTACCGAATGTCCAGTAAACCCCTCAGCCCGCTCTCGATAGAGTTAAGAGCGAGTAAGTGAGCGCTGAGGTAAGCTTTGAGAGAAAATCCCGCTATTTGTCTACAATGGTTCGTTATTGGCATTTCTATTGTAGTTGCATTATTCTCGACTTTAAAATAATTATCGCATTTTGTGTGTCAGAAAGGCGACTTTTCGACTTTTTAATTACTCTAGTATCTAAGTGTTATGAAGCTTTTATTGATTGTTATAAGATTAACAGAGGTTACATATACATTCAGGCCGTAAACAGTTTATAAAATATTATGTGAGTCTAAATACAGTTTAATTTATGTCAAACTTTGTTTATAAATTTATCTACAGTTAAACTCTCTGTTACTCTAATTAATAAGTAATAATAATTGTTAAGTAAAAAAATACTAAGCCACTTGATAACATTCCGCTACACAATAATTTAATAGCGTCTACATTTTCACTAAGTCAATTTTAACAAATTGAATTTGGTGAAAGGTCAAAAGTAATTATAAATGGTTAAGTAAAAAAAATCTGAAAATAAAAAAAATTACTTGCCATAATTATAAATAACCTGCTATATTACTTCTTCCTTTAAATGTTGCTAGACTCGTGACTTACACTTTACGGAACTACTTAATGACGTCATTACGCCCGTTTATTACTGTGTCGTTAAAAATACATGCCCGGACACAAGCGGAATGTAGGCTTCAATATTACGTTACATTAAAAGGCGAGTTTCCACACGTAAAATTATTTCAGAGTCATTAACTATGGCAACTCTGTATTAACGCAGTTTAGAATAGTTTTATTAGAGTTGGGCTGACACTTTATGTCCGGCGGTTTACTGGGTTAACGTGAGCCGACACGTTCCTGAGGACGTTATAAGAGTTAGTATAGTAAGCTACAGCGCTTTTTTTGAAAAAAAAAAAACTACGTACGGCTTTTAAAATATCTCGTATCAAGGGCTCTTCTTTTGTTTTAAAAAAAGTCTAGAATGGTTTTAAAAAAAAAATAGTAAATTTTTTTTTTTTTTAAAGTCGTGTCACATTAGTAGCCTTAAAGCTGACCTGATAATTTGTAGACACAATCATGCGGTAGGCAGTAGGGAAATGGTTGCATTTCTAGAAAGTTCCCGAAACCTCCTGACGTGCGAGTAGTATGAAATTGACTGTCTTATCACTTTTGCGTTTTTTAATAAAATTCGTTAGCGAACTGCACGTGTAAATGGGTATGCAGCGAAAAGAACGAAAGCAAAATTTCTTTGTTCTTTTGAAATGTATTTACAAAAATGTTAATATACCTTGTCCCCCTTTGTTCTAAGGATAAAACTTTGCAGAAAATCTTTAGCTTAGAATCTTAGAACAGGAGAGGACAAGTATCTTTCCGTGAAGTTGCAAACTTCTGTACAGTTTGTATCGCACGTATGAGTTTTACGTATCTTTTTGAGAGTTCTACACCTGGAACCTTTGAAACTACGTTTCGTGCCTGGCTGTACCTTAATATACTACTTGATATGAATAACTATAAGCATTTTTTTCTTGTTTACGACAATTTTTTTACAGCTGCCTATGATTATCGATTCTATGTAATCTTTTAGCCCAACAGTTGGACATGAACTTCTCTTAATATCCGAGAGGTTAAGGGATATTCCTTAAGAAGTATTTCGGAGAATTGTAAGGCGAGTTGCAATTGTTATTACGAAATATCGTATCAAAACTATATTAGTTTAATACCTTAGGTGTGTTACCAATTCTCACTTGCCCAGCGTAATGCACAAAAATCTATATCGGAAAGGAAACCCGTATCCAACGATGGAATTTTAAAAAGAGATGATGATGGAACGCTATTATATTTCTATCTCATGTAAGAACGAAACAAACTGTTTTCATTTGCTTTAATACAATAGATGCAACTATATGCAGTTCATCACATGCTGAAAAGTCATTAAAACTCAGGAACTTTTTCTTTAAAACATTCCGATAGGTATGTCTCTAGTCTAAACAACACTGCACCACAGATTTTAAATTAGAATACTTATTCGTATCGATGTCCTATAAATCAACAGACATACAGAGACACATTATTATATATATAAAGCTATTATATGACGTGACACTTCATGTCGCGTGACTTGAACGGAGTACGTGGAACTTTACTCAATAGAGCTTTCACTGACTTTTAGCTTTTCTCTCTACGGTGAATAAGATAAAAATTACACCTATGTTTTAAAGTTTCAAGTAAAATGATCGTATGTATACTCGAGTAGAGAGTGAAAAGTCTTTCTTTCTTTTGTTCCTATTTGAATAGAGTGGCAAATGATAATGTAGAAGATCGTTCGATGGTAGACCGACTTTATTCGACATAATTTACCAAGTTACTGTACCTATCAGGGCTAAAATTTTCAATTAAAGTTATAGACAGAGGCAGTGAATATCACAAAATGCTTAATTACCAATCAAATTGTTATCAGACGAATCGCAACATCACGACTGTAATTTCCGAAAGGATAGGCTGAGGAGTGCAGTACACTCCCACGATTTACCTTTATGTTCTATGTTCCATCATAGAATAGGGGATGAGATCAGTCGCGCTTTCAACCCTAAAACCATCGAGGCACCAATTTTGATACATAGTCAATATACATATCGCTCACGTCCATAGGCGCGGAGAAGCGGCGATACAGGGCATATTATCTGAGACAATGTGCCCTGATTGGTTTAGTTATACGGAACCGACTTCCGACCCCCGTGCCAGCCGAACGTGACTGTACTGCGTTATCAATTTGACACTTTTTATATCTAACACCTTAACAAACACTTTGCTATCACTACCATAAATCGACCCAACAATATAGCTCTTATCGCTAAGGCAATAAGATCTATAGAAAGCCTCAGAAGATTTTCAGAAGCGAATGATTGATTGGTTTTTGTCATAACGCGAAATGGAGATTTGTGTCGAAAAAGTTATCCCTGACGGTTGACGCAATGAATACACATTTTATCTTTAAGTCGGAAAAAAAAAAATTATACAATAAATATTTATTAAGGTGATACAAAAAATAGCCGAACATATTTGAAATTTCATACAACGTAAGTATAAGTAAAGTACTCAAGAGAAGATCGTACTGGTAGAACATACAAATCGACGTTTTATAAATGGCGTAAGATAAGTCATGATATATGACTAGGTAGTCTCTGCGTCACCAAAGCAGGCAATTTTCAACAGAAAATTACGAATCGCGTCTTCCTATAGCCTCTCTAGTAAAATTTATTGAACATCCTTTTTTCTCTTATGAAACTCGTGTAATTACATAATATTTTTCGCAATATCGACAATGTTCAGTTCAGACCTATTCCTACCTTTTCAGGTAAAAACTAAAGCGTTCATACGTCACTAAGTAGTACAAACTTATTAATATTAATTGACGCAAGGACGATATCACACCACGGATCGAAGCCAGCACGGTTGGTGTTAAGGCAATTATATAACACAAATAGAATTTTCATTTCAACGTAAAGATGCGTATCATAGGGCCGAAGCGTGAGAATCTTTAGGTACGCCTCTGACCGTCTACGAACATGTAACGGGAATAATGAACGTTATTTCAGATTACCTACCACAGAATCTTCCTTTATTATGACGTGACAACTTTCTGTTTGCCCTATAGTCAATTCTTAGAAAATCGTTTTAGCATTTAGTGTTTAGAAATTAGCGTACAAGTATTAGTTTATCAAGCATGCACTCCCATGCACTCTTCTACCTTGAAGCTTATTGCGAATCCTGGCTTAGTAATGAAGTGAACGTAAGGAAATATTTGATTTATTCATCAGATCTCAAACAAACAGTTTTATGATTTTAGCTATTAGACACGGGTTACCTCTCAGAAATGATAATAGGAAAAGCCATAGTCTAAGTTCGCCAAGTGCAGATTAGTAGGCTTCACATCGCTTAGAGAAATTTTATTTAAAACGTAACTTCACGCCTGTAATCCCGGAGAGGTAGGCTGAGGAATGCAGAACACTCACGTTTCACCGGTTACGTTTACGTCCCACTATGGAATAGGTGGTGAGCCTATTGCTGTGCATCGGGCACATATCCAGACTCCGAACCACTACTAGAAAATCCAAATTAGAAAATGTTGTAGTGTTCGACCCGCGAATCGAACCCGGGACCTCCCGATCGGCAGTCGCACTTGCAACCAATACGACCAACGGGGCAGTCAACATTCCTAGACATATTCGTAAAAATATGTATAATGATATTTATTAACTTATTATTTCTGTATATGGTAATGCTGACACTAGGTATATTTGACTGACTGACAATTGGATATATTTATTTTCTTTATAATGACAATTGACTGACAATTGGATATATTTATTTTCTTTATAATGACAATTGGATATATTTATTTTCTTTATAATGTTTCCATTGAATTAAACTGATTAACAATTATCAAAAACTAACACAATTTTTATGTTCTCTTGCCATTCTGAATAATCTTAAATGCCTGCCGGATGGTTACTAAATTTATTTTTCAACATGAATACGTACGAGTACTGAAATATTTAAAATTAATCATTATCATCATCATCATCAGCCTTTCTTAGTCCACTGCTGGACAATGGCCTAAAAAATATTAATATATTTTAAATAAAAATAATAAAAAAATAATTAAAAATATATTTATTATTAAAATTAATATATTTTTTTAATTAAGTATGGACAATTTCGTATTAAAAATTAAATTAGACTTAATGGATATAAAAGTAAATGCGGAAATTACATGAAAGGATTTTTAATAAATAGAGCATAACAACACTGGGGCGTTACTTCAGTTCAATAAAAGTTCTGGGTTGTTCTCGTGTCACGCTTAAAGAGGGTTCACTTTGATAAAAAAAAGTAATTAAACGAATCCTTATCTTGTGATATCTTAAGAAAGATAGTCGGTACGGGAATGTTAGGTAACACAATGTGGCGTGGCGCAGGCGTGTGCATCCCGATGACGTGGGTGTGCGACTCGGCGCAGGACTGCCCCGACGGGTCGGACGAGCCCGGCTGCGCCGCGCGCGTGTGCACGGCGGCGCCGGGCGACGCGAAGTGCGGCGCCGACAGCACGCACTGCGCCGACCGCCGCCTCTGCGTGCTCGTCGAAAAGCTGTGCGACGGAGTGCCCGACTGCCCCGACGAGAGCGACGAGGCCGTCTGCCAAATTGTTACTATCCGACTTTTCTATTATCTTATTTCGTGTCTCATATTTCTGCTATGTTTCTCTATAATACACCTCAATATAACAACGATATCACACTACAAGTGGGTAAATTTCGCCAAAAACAATCTTTCATTATTCACGCTTCCTTAGCATTGATTTCACAATTTCTAAATTCTTTTGTTAATTTATAAACACTTTATGCAGTTTTTTTGATGTCTGTTCCTTACAACCCTAGCTATTTTGTCACCATTCTGATCTATGATTATTATTATTTTTCATATGAATACTGTCTTAACCATGGCTACTGCCATTCTTAATACAATTTCAATATTTGCATTAGTACTAACTTTATCATTAATTATGTAAACAGGACAAGCCAGAACAATGCCCAGACAACCGCTACTTCCTGTGCGACAACCACCTGTGCTTGTTCCACACGAAGATGTGCGACGGCCACCAGGACTGCTACGACGGCACTGACGAGGCCAACTGTTCCAGTACTGACAAGGAATCTCACTCTTACCAGGTCTACTTCCATTTTTCTAGGCATGTTCACGGGGCAATATTATGATAGTATATTTTTTTAAGTGCCAAAAGTAGTAAATATCTGCAGTGGACTCCGAACAAAATAGTAAGAATAGAACTGGTACTGTTGGTTGTTCCAGTTAGTACAAGCTTCGAATAATATTAC
>DWMG01002016.1:0-13976 GCA_018244855.1 Elbella merops | reverse complement strand
TAGCCTAACAAAAAATTATTTTTAATTAAATTACTATCAATTTTATTCAATATAAATTAAATTATCAAATCAATTTATCCTCATTTGTTTATTAATCATTTCAACTTTTTAATTTCGAATACAAAACTTATTTAGTCGTTATTTCGAATAATAAATTTATTTATCCGTTAATTTGTTGCCATGAATTCTCTCTCGCTTTTACTTTGTCCTTTCCATCTCTTACACATAAAGTTAAGATTAGAAGTAATAATTTACATATAAATAAAAACCAAATACTTGAAAACAGAGCAAAAATGTCTTTATTATTCATATACATTTAGTTCAATTACGACTAAATGTATCGTATTTACATACATACATTATTTGTTATTCATTATTTTCAAGGACATGTTCCATTTGATAATCAACTGTCAGTTTATGCATACTTGTATTTCCTAAGGTAATAGCCGGTGCCAATATGACGATGTGTTGTATAACAACCAATTATATATTTGTTTGTACTTAAACAAGAGAAAGAAAAAACATTAACGCACAATACAGCAAGCAGCATAAATTAATATGTAATACGATACGTGTGTTTTTAGTGAATAGCCCACTAGTTTCCGATCTAGCCGAGATCTCAAAAGTCACGAAATGTTTAATGAATTTCAGCAACATAGTAATTTGCATGCTACTAGACCAACAAACATATATTTAAGGAAGTTATTATTATTATACCATCGTACGAGATCCCATACTGAGTAAGCAAAGAGTACCTACCAAGTACCAAAATATACATCTATTCTAACAGACTTAGGGTGCTTCTTCCATATTCATTCAAGAAAATTTACTTAAATTTTTATACAAATATAATTGTACAATACACTATCGAAATAATAATTTCACGTTCAAATTGATATATAATATTCATTGCACACATAGAAAAATATATGAAGTTGTTAATGTAGTACCTATATATCCACCGGTCGCGCTCCTTCCGCGACGCGCACGCGAAGTAGCGCGGCGCGCGGTTCTCGGCGCTGAGCGCGAAGCAGTGCGGCCGGCCCAGCACCGACGAGTGCAGGGCGCGGATTTCTACCTGCAAATTAATAATAATAATATTAATAATAAACCCGTACCTCGTTTAAAACAACCGACATTTAGTCGAGAATAAAGTATATAATATAATAACAATAATAATATATATTTTATTCGAGTAACCAAACTATGTTAGTAGTTAACCCAATCTAATCTAACCTGTATTATGTTTAAAATAATATAAATATATTTAAGGAAATTTAATGCTTATTTAATTAATTGCCTCAGGATTGGATTCTATAAATTATTAACAAATTGTTACAGTGCAACATTATGCAAATATATATACGGAATTTAAAGCTTATTTAAATAATTGCTAAGCGGTATTGAATAGTATTAAATAAAACATACTTGATTAGGTGGTCCCAGGTCCATCGTGGACACGGCTGGCGATTGAGCTGTTAAAAGACTTTCATGTGATCTGAAACAACGCAAAGAAATTATTTAAAATAATTATTTAATCACTTGTCAAATATTAAATGATGTATATTTTATAATATTGATAGTTATAATTATATTATGGTAACTGTCAGAACAGACACCTTATTTAAGTTCGCTCTTTATTAAATCCACTTCTAAAAGTAACAAAAAAGAATATGGAGGAAATACATATATCATCAAAAAAGCTAAAATGAATCAGAGAAATCAGCGTCATTCTAATTTGCGGTTGCTTAAAACTATTTTATTTCCCGTACCATTGTTACTTCAGTCAGTATTTTTACTACAACTATTTTAAATATCAATTATTTATTTTTATTTTTAAGAGACTTTTACATATCGCGATTGCGTTCTAAACGTATTCATAGAATTAAAATCCGACTTTAAAACTCTAAGAGTGTAATAAACACAAAAAATATATAAGTAAACGTTGTAAATCCCACACACGAATTTAGGCTCAACAGCTGCACCAAACGTTGCATTAGTATTCACAAAGTATATCTCGTTGGCAACCCGAAATGGTAAACAAAAGCTACAGGTTTCCGTTCTAATTACATCGTGATATTGTTCGCGTTACAATGAAGCTGTTTCGTGTTTGTGCCGACGGGGTTATAATTAAAGAGCCCTCAGTAAATAGTTGAAGACGAGGCGCGGCGACACTCCCGCACAACGTTACAGCCTAGTTAACGCACCGCTGTCACGATACTCTTTGCAATTAGAATGCAATATAAACTATGAATTCATTTATAATATTAATTTATTGTAACAATTTTTAGTTTTAAATTAATTTGACTCTTCTGTTTGATAATTAATAGCGTTTAAAAAATAATCTATAATTTTATTTTATGTTTTAATTTTAAATTAATTTGACCCTGCTGATTCACAACTCTAAAAAGTTTTTGTTTTGTTTCAGTCCGTAATCGTAAAATGATTAATCAATTACTCCGTAAATGGTTCGTCAAACGATTCATTTAAAATACATTTATGAGCGGCACACGTGATTAATGATAACTTTAAACATTAAAGCTTAATATTATTAAATATTATACTACGATGAATTAAAAAAAAAGTAATAAACGTAATATAAAATAATACAGCGAACTGATGATGTATTAATTAATTTTGTATTGTTAATATAACAAGTAATTTACAGAAGTATTACTATTTAGGCAAAGTCTGTCATAGTATTACAATATACGGTACGACAGAGAGCACTTTTCAATTTTTACAAAACTGTATTGACCTATGGTCCACAATAAAGAAAATTTGAATTTGAAAAATGGATCAACTTGCACACGCCAATTCCTACATTCTAAAACTGAAAAAGGGGGGTGAGGGGTAAATATTGTATACGTACAACCTCTTAGAAACTCTAGTAATACCACGCAGCAACCGGCGGGGGTAAAACGGTAGTTTGCAAGCGAATTATAACCGCTCCGAGGTCATTTCCTTGGATGCAAATAAAATTTTAAGGCAATCTAAATTTTGTCGGAGGCACATCAGCGATCTTCAGCGAGCGTAACATTTATAAAGTCCATTATTCTATGAAACTAGTAGTTACCAGAACCTACTTTAACCTACCTAAATAAATCCTGTTAATGAAATAATATTCTTGTTAATAAAAAGGACTTTATATAGCCTGGGAGTGGTCCACGGTCTAGTCAGGCAGGCTATCACCTTCGTAACTCTTATAAGACCTTTAGATTTAGTCGAATATTAACCTTTTATATCACTAAAGGAAAGAATATCTCTAATGATACAATGTTTTCCGTTCATCAAGAGGATGATAAATTATTCATCTGTGTTTACATTTTGTTATGATGCAAATTACATTACACCATACGAGCATTTATTTAATTGTGTCGGCTACGTCTTAAATTTCATCTTTTTTATTTGAGATGAGCACAGAGGACTAAGTATAGTGGCGCACCCAGGGCAAACCATATCTCAAGTAGTGTAACAGAAGAGAATAATAATTTAGTGAAACCATGATAATAGCACAAATATAAGAGACAGTTTAATATTCCGGATTTATCAAAACCATACAACATTGGGGTGACCGCTCATAACGCAACAATGATCCAGGAATAGAAGAGATTTAAACTAATCATTGGCGCTGGGAGGATGTAGGACGGGCGCCGGGGGAGAGAACGTAACATAAAACATAAATCATAAGCACAAGTCGGGGGCAGTCAGCGTTTACAGCAATAACTTCGCTGAGTGCGTCTTTAGTGGAACTATAAATCTAAATCCCAATAAATCTTACCCCGTGGTACTTTCTACCTTTATATGGTTAAGCTATCACTGTGATTTATATGAATGTAAGCTATTACATTCGCCTTGCAATATTGACGTAACATATCGAGCAAAACTGCCGTGATATTGTTCTTGTTTCATTTGATTACCGACAATTGATATAATATAGATTGCAAAATATCATATGGGCGCGTACAAATCAAATCTATTGCGTACATTTATTAAATTTTTCACGTTGATAATATTTTTATTAAACATCAATCAGATAATTATTAAAAACTATTGAGCACTTCGTAGAAATTGTATCATCAATATTTGCCCGTGCCACATCTATTCAACTATCGATCTTGACTTGTGCATCAAGTAGATGACGCCATGTAAATAAATGTATCATCAATATCAACCTGTTTCAATCTGCTACGGGACATAGGCCAGTGGGTTTTTTGTTCATAGTCCTCAGTTATGCGGTTTGGGACCACAAAATAATTTGTGTAAATATACAATATTAAATACCTTGAAGTTCTTAAAGCATGTGTAGCTGGATGCGTAGGAACAGGAGCAAGTGCTCGCTTGTTCTCCAACTTGGTTGCCGACTTGGTCCTCTTGAGGGGATTACTTCTAAAGGAGCGCTTGGAGAAGAAGAAGGAAGCCAGCCGGGACGGGCTGTGCTGCGCCTGTGCCCCGGGCACGGGCGTGCTCGGCGCCGAGCCCCGACGACATGCTTTCTCATATGATGTGTCTGTGAACAAAGAAAATCATTCATTAATATAAATATAGGGAAGCACTCTTTTCAACACCCCTAAATATAGTCAATAGTAAATCAAACTATTTCATACATAACGTGCAGTGGACATTATATTTTAAACAGCATGAAAAAAAATAACAACTGGCAAGAGACAATTTCATTTGAGAATATTTAAAAACACACTTCTCCCACGAAAACCACCGAGTATTCATGTGTACAAAACGGGTCAGTAGTTACCCCAGCAGGACAAGGAATGTAAAAACAAGCGCATCACTGTGGCTGGCAAATCAATTCGCCCGTTTCAAACGAACAACCTTTTGTAATGACCGTGATCGCGACGGTGCGGTCGCATTGGCAATAATGCTTATCCACCACATTAGGGGTCTCGTGTTACTGAGGCGATGTTCGTAAACACTGGTCTCAGCTAGCGGTACTCAATTTGCGGCCTGCATCAGTAAATACGACTGATTCTAACAGAAAATATCGATTCCAATCTGCATAACAAACAAGTTTTCATTGATAAATGTTATTTAATTGGCGTCATTTTAAGTGTATTCGGAAATGCTTCAGACTTTTTTTTACTTACATAATTCCATTCGCTATGAGGAAAGGCGGTTTTTCTAGATAATTGATAAATGTCGCTTTACAAAAACCAAAATGGACTATCGCAATCCACTAAAGGTATGTAAGACAAAAGTAGATATGTACATACATAGTACTATTCTTTTAATAACGTTGCGAATGTTACTGGCACATAAAAAACTGGTGCTTAAATGAGCTTGGAAAGAAAACAATTGAATACCGCTGGCTCGAATATCGAAGCCAGTACTGCAGAGCTAGCACGGCGCGGCTTCCTCCGGAAGTTGCGTACACGCCGCCCGTGACCGCTGCATGCAGCGAGGATCGAATGCAAAAAGCCTTTGTGTTTTCATTTACTGTGTGTTTTGCTGTTACTTGCTGTTATTTAAGAATGTAAATTGACACTTGCAACTTATGTCAATTTCGGTCATTTACGATTGCAATTTTCTTACACAAATTTGTATAAAAAACAAAACTACACTATTTATATTTAAACCATTATGCGTTCCGATGTCAATCGCTAATAGCAACTTAAATGTTGCTGCTGCTGAATCAGCAACTGAAAACCAATATTCAATGTGATCATAATCAACCATTCACAAACGTTTCTAACAGTTACGCAAGAAATAAAGTGCACACGAGCCATGTAAGCCCTCCATATCTATCTTTGTATATAATGTCATGTCAACAGCGCGGCGGCGCGACGTGCGAACACAACAGATGTTCTTTCCAACCTATTATCGTTATTGACTTGGCTGTGGGAGACGGAGCACTGTTCACCTTTAGAATTTTACTTCAACACCACGGCTCATATTTAGATTTCTTTTACATTATGTATTTGCATGCTTTCGTCGTTCGGGCAAAGTCCAGGTCCGATGCAAAAATGTATGGAACCAATTTAATCCAGCGATTTTTAACTGCATCCTTTTCACTGCAGTTCACTGCATTAACACTTACTTGAACTGCTGCTAATTTGTTGCTTTTTATACCTTTTTGGGTATTATTATGAGAATTAGTTTAATTGGTCCTACTTCATGAAATATAACAGGTTTTTTTTTTCATTTGCTTATATAATATGAAGTATGCGGGTCGCTGTAAAATATGCATTTATCTAATCAATAAGCCAAAGTATATTAATCGCCTGCTTATATAAAATATCAATCAGAATTAAAACAATGAGGCCACAGTTCACTCACATAATTCAGTCATAAATAATTATTCAAAATAGTAGCTCACAAATTATAATCATTTTTGAGTAAAATTCTGTGCGTATATAAATAAAGGGTATTAATCACGGAATGCAATGAAAGACTTAGAACGAACAGTAAATGGCATGGAATAACCGACTGCCTGACTGACTGACACTAGTAACTTGACAATGGTGGGTTCAAGTCGATTCCAAAAGCGCCAGTCGCGCACCACCCCAGCGAGGTGAACGCCCCGCCACCAATAAGCTCCCATGTTACTGCTACACGTGAGTCAGTGCAACGCAATTATTGCAGTTCAGCGCGCAACACCCAGCGCCTAGGCTGCTCCGAGAATTTTAATCCTTTAAAGAGAACGGCTAATTTGCTCGTAACGATCCTCCCGTGTATTCAATGAAGCCATTTAAGTATATTAATCACGCGATATACAGCTCAAGTTAAAAGTCACTTCAACCTAAAATATCGCGCAATGCCTTTTGAGAACACGTAAATTTTATACGAAGTAAAGTGTAATTATGAAAACCACTTTTAAAGTTTGAAAGTAATCGTAAAACGCTGAAAGCGATCAGAATTTTGAATATCGCAACTCTGAAGTTAAGCAAAACTGACCGAACTACGGCGATATGTATATGATCTTTCAAAAGCGTTTCCGCGCTTCGAATAGTACGTTAAACAGCCGACCTAAATATAGCGACTGTCGCTAAACTGTATCAAGGGGTTAAAACTAGCGACACACTGATCTGTTCCGAAACAATTTAAAAAGCTTATCTAACTCAGAAGTGGGATACTATACATTCCTATGAAGGAAAAATAAAGCCTATTAATTTAATAATACGTACGAAAACATCTGTTATCAAAATTTAGAATCTTTAACAATAACTGTCATTAAAAAAACACATTTTTAATAAAAAACCAAGGCGAGTGAGAGAGTGAACATAACCCGACACAATCGTGAATGCTTTACTTCGATAAGGCAGCGATAAGCGCCCACGAGGAAGTGCCAGGCGACAGTGTGATAACGGCCCCGTCCAATTAGCGATACTACTCTGTTTACATCATAAAACGTTCATATAATAAAAAACACAACAACTTATAAAATAACAAAAACGTTTCATAAACACACTTAAATACGTCGCCGGGAGCTTTGGAAAGTAAAGTAATGGAGCGCTAGACGCAAACTAAGCGCTAAAATCGACATAAATCTTTAATTTTAAAGCAGTCAGTAGGTATACTGCAATGTTTTCCAATATTTTGCGATAAGGCGACCTACATGAAAATAAAAGGAGCGCATTGTAAAGGCGTATCCTGAACAACGCATTGTCCTCTCTGCAAACATGTTAATAGCGCTAAACTGAGGAGCTATATTAGAAAGCTGAGGCACTCGTGGCTATGACATAGCTGAAGATCGCATACAATCTTAATTCTGTAATCATTATTACTGGCAAATTGTTAGGAAAGTTTCCGTACAACGGAAAATACGTTCAGCACGAAGTCTTAACATCGTCAAGTCTTGCCGAAGAATAACGTACTAAACGTCCCAAAAGCAGTAAAGTGGAGCAGACTTTCGACAAGCTCAGGGATTATATGCGCTGAACATAAAAAAGGATTGCAGACCTGACCTGCCGTAACCGCAAAAACTGAATTTTAATGCGTTATCACAGCAGGATTCTAAACATGACGGTACCTACCATGTTACGCAATTTCAACTGGAGATAATTCACAATCCCCGTAATGAGAACCACCGCACGTGACATAACTGTTATTAAAGAGCCTCATTTGAGTGTCATCTTAGCATCTCGTCCTAGCGTACCATTAGAACGCATTATCTAGTTGTGCGAACGGTTAAAATAACAATGTGGCTGAAAAGAAGCCAGTCACGCAAGGGATAATGTATCATTACAAAGCAATGACTACAAAGGTTTTGTTTATACGTGGAATATGTTCTCGTAATGTACAACGACACAAGTTTGGAGATAATGTAGCTTCAACTGTGTCATCGGATGATAATTTATTATTGCGATATACAAAATACGAAAAAGACAATCCATAAAAGTTTTTCAAATTTACAAAAGTTGAAATGTAGAAACAAATGGAAAAAATAAAATGAAACCTTAATTATTAAACAAACTATTTCATTAAACAGGAATTAGATGTTGTGAAAACTTAATAGTATAGCGGTAAGACAGCCAAAGTCATTAGCAAATATTTGTACATTCATTAGCGAAGGTATAATCATTAGATAATCACAACGTCGGGGAACATATTTCACCAACGCAATAAACTTTAACAAGCTCTAGTGTATGGTGTAATAAAGAGCAACTAATACACTGAGGGCTATTAAGGAGGTTTTACCTTCATTAAACGAAATTTACGTAACTGTTAGAGTATATAGACTTTTGGTTCCATTTCATATTGTCAAATGGTATCTACTAGATGTGCTAACTAAGGTTCATTGCTTAAGGCGTCTGTATTATTCTAGAATGTTGCTTTAGGAAGCAGATTGAAATTTATAATTCCATAATCAAAGTTAGTTTAATGAGGATTTTAATATCGTTTAGATAAAAAAGCTTCGAAATTGATTCAATTCCAAATAATTGTATTTAAATATCTCACCAGAATGGACAGCGACATCCTCGTCCACACCCAAGTATCCACGCCGGATGCTAACGGGACTGTTGGCAACTTGTTCCTCATGTTTCTTGATCAAAGCACCTATAACCTCCGCCTCACCGCCATTGTCGTCGACAAATTTATCATAATCCTCAGTCAAATTCGTTACAACCGCATTATTTTCTTCTAATCCTTCTTCAATATGTCTGGCCGTTATGCTTCGTAATAAGGAATTACTTCGCGAAAGTTTAGTGCTTCGCGATCGTCGTATAAAATTCAATCCCGATATTCTTCCTGGACTCTTATTAGGACTCTCTGGAGTTACCGTGATTTTGGGCGTTTTAAATATTGATGTGGAACTACTGCAAGTGCGTATTGGTGACGGTGTGTTCAGGTTTTGCGGTAGCGTTTTCGATTTCTCTTTGTTGGGAGACAGCAGTTTTGGGGAGTCAGGTATTAAGGACAAATTCGAATTCCTTATACTACTTTTTGTTTGTAATTTATTCATGTAAGCTGTCGAATTGTTCAGTTTGGTTGATGAGATCGAGCCTGTCATAGGCGCGTATATTCGGTCGTATCTTGGTTCGCACGATGTTGTGCTTCGTAATCTTGGTTTTGCATGTCTTATAAGACCAGTATCGGCTACCAGTTTTGGACTGATTAGGTCGCGCTGGCCCACCCTCGTTAAAGCTTCGTTCGAGCTTATCGTAGATGACAACGGGCGTCGGATTCTCTCGTTTGGACTTAAAACGCTCACTTCGCTCTCGCTTTCCGTAAATGAACTATCTCCACGCAACGAAACTTGCAACCTGGCACTGTCTGAAACATTTCTTCTTTTACTTTGTGAGCCAATATCGTCTATATCCCGCCCACATATCAAAGCTTGTTTTTCCTCGGCAGTCAATGGTAAGTAATTATCGAAGCTTTCAAAGAGGGGCACATAAAAAACGGAGCGACGTCTCCCTTGGTCGTCGCAGGTGGGCGCAGTGTTCGGTGACAGGGCTCTCGACATAGTGGCCGCGGGCAACGGCGGATGCACGCCAAGTTACGGCCGCTTACCCTTCATAGTGGTCACTCGCCGCACCGCTGCAGCCATTCGCTTCACTCTATGCTATTTCCTGACCATTTGTACTTCACTGATTTCATTTCACACTTTATGATCACTAATTAATTCATTCGTTTTATACTGCACTTCGCATTGATACAGCGACAATATGATAAAAATCGGGTCTAATAAATGTATCTAACAAGCGTTGCAATATTAGCCCACAAATTCAATACGACTGTAATATTTTAACACAACTCATAAAATAAGGATAAGTAAACACTTCAAAACCATTATTACTATTGCGTAGTTGATAATATGTAACAATCGTATCTTGTCACGCTTAAACAACCAAAGCGTAGCCGACAATAAGTGTAAATAAATGTCTTCGACGAATAACTGTTGTGTGTGTGATATGAGCACGAAAATCGCACATCGATTGCGTTGAAACACTTGCGTCGGTTCTGTTTATCGCCGAGCGATAAGATTACGCAGTGCCGGCGACCAACCAAGCGTCCGAAACAAATCGTTGTCGCTGAAATGACCGGACTCTTTGTAGAATACTTTCAACTATTGAGAAAACGCTGTCAATAGTTGAAAGTTTTAACATCGAGTATAATTGATAGAGTAACAAGATGTGACTGTTTAAAGCAAAAACACAAAACAAAACCTAACACTTGTTGATATTGGACAGGAAAGAACAAAATATGGGGTTAATTGGGCGTGACACGAATAATAATAACACTGAACACGTGTGTTCGTAAAGAGAGGAGCGGCTCGTGTCGTGCGAATATATTTAGAGGCGCCCTAGTCAGCGCAATATGTATTCCGCAGTTTGTTAGCGGGAATCAAGTAATTTAATTAACAAACTTGCGTGTGCCCATGAGTTTTATTAAAACACCTCACTCATTTGCATGGATCGATGTGGAAACCCTTTTTTTACATTCGTAGCGTTATTAGAGGTCATTTATGAATTAAATACGTGTTTATAATATGTTTTTCCACCGTTTTATCGTTCTACTGCTGGACGCGGGATTTCCAAGATACTCTCACTGGGCTATCACTGCTCATAATATTAGTTAATACTTATTCACTTATTTCACTTTCAGGACAATCAAAGAACTATCCACCATCCTACTCATGGTTATATGTATAAATGTTATTACTATACACCAATTAAAATCTTTTACACAACAATGTGGATTGTTAAATAAAGAATTAATTTTCGTTTAGCGAGCAGACATAGATATACGAAATTGGGACCGGCATAAAAGGCGACGTCCCAAACAGAATTTTTGCTTTCGTCCTCGTCTTTTCTTAACAGGCATTCAGATTTCTCTCTCATTGTGCTTTACTCAAAGAAATGAATAAAACACCGGATGTCTTGTCTGATACTGGAGACGGAATGAGGTCTGAGGCTATGCGAGTGCAAGCCGTGGCTCACAAAGCTTGCGGAACAAACGATAATCCGCCTCCTACAAATAGACTCGGTCAGCGTTCAGCCTATAATTATACCTAAACTTTGTACATGTATTTACTAAGTATCAACATCTAGATATATATCTTCTTTAATTAAAACTCAATAAAACTGACCAATAAAGTTCGGAAGATTGTGTCTGATTGTTAAGTAAAGGGATTAGTATTTTTAATTACCATTGTAGACTAGTTTCCGTAAAAACAACCATTCCCTGACTGTGTATATTGTTATACAGGTTATAAATATGACTACATTTTTTAAACATGGTTTCATAAATGAAGACAAAATAAACATATGTAATTACAAAACAATTACGACATAAGCATTTGTAATAATGAAAATAAGAACGAATTAATAATAAAAATGTAATATGTGATAATATTGTGTTAAACATGAAGGAACAATTTTATAAAATTAATAATGACATAAGAATAAAAACCTAAAGGCGGCACACGTGATTTCGCAAAAAGTCAACACCAAGTTTATTAATTTACGAAAGATAACAAGAACGCATCGAAGGCCGATTTGTAAAGACAACAATAGTAAATCAGAAAAATTACTTGATAACGTAGTCTGGATTGCCCCATTACGTTCATGTTTACATACACGATATTACAAATCTGTATAAACAATATATAATATATATCATTTTATTTCATTCATGTCCACTCGTCGCGACATTTTAACGTAGTGGAAAACCCGAGAAGATATCGGCCTTGAACTCGACGCTAAGTTCAAGCGACAGTTTGTAGAGGAAGTTATAAAATTCCTATCACCATTAAGATTCACCGCTCATGGAAATAAAATGTAAATAAGTACCACGATGTTTACACGGCGGAGGGCCCAGCGGTGTAACGAACGCAAAATCATGATTCAAGAAACGCACATTTTCACCTGCGACAGGGTTAGTAATACCTGACTCTTAATAGACAAATAAACATATTATTTGATACAATTTAAACAAATAATAAAATCAAATACACAACTTATAAAATCAAACAAAAACTATGTACAATAGAAATGCCAACAAGTACATACTCGTATAGTCAAATAAAACCTTCCATGTTATTAATTGTAATATTTTTAGAGACACTCACAGAGGTGGTTTCGTGACTTGCTTCGGATATGGACCCGTCACTCGCCCTTCGATAAATCTACCAGTATTAAAACGTATTAATGTTGAGACACGACATAATAAATGGCGACGATTTTAGAAAATTATGAGTTAATCGTAAGGTTTTAAAAGAAGTACGTATGCTGTTAATACCTATCTGTCCTAAAGTCCGTGAGATTCATCTTAACCAATAAAGATTGACTGGTACAGAATGCCACTAGGTACTAAGTTTGAGAATTGAAGAATTAATAAATATACAATAGACATTGGGCAAAAACTCTATACAAAAATGCAAAATGGCGATCATTATGGGAGGCATATGTTTAGCGGTGGACTGAGACAGGCTGACGATGATGTTGTAAAATAAAAAACAACAACAGTACATTTTATTATGATCGAATGATATGCTAAAACACAAACTTTGTAAAGGACTTGAATAACAAATCTATAATGATTGCATTAAAAAAGCGAAATAATAAATAAATTACTGATTGTCTTAGCTTATATAAAAAATGAAATAAGTAAACATATACGTTTTGCAGTAGCTGGATAAAGCTGCATGACTAACACTGGCAGCCATAATTCATTACAGAACGCAAACTGGTGTGCGTGTGTGCAACTGAACAGCCGCCGGTCGCCACTATCACTACTGTTTCAACTCGCTCGTTCGAATTTCAAAATGTAGCTAGTTCTACCTCACCAGGGCACAATGTAGCTAAAAAATAAGGTCATTATTTTACAGAGTAAATGTTTTTGCGAGTGATTCATCGCGACGCCTACACCGCCGCTGCGATTGGGAGCGCATTAATTTGAATGATTTAATAGTTTCACCGGGACTCACTTCTGATTAACTAAATTAGTTATGGTATCATTGTAATTGTTGTATTACTCTAGTGTTTTATTTGACTTATTGCAAAAGACTAATTTGAGCATGTCTTTTCAGTCACAAAGTGCTATGATCGAAAAAATACTGTCACAGTGTTGCAATTCAACATAGAATCCAATATCATAGCCGTATATGAAAATATTTCAATAGACAATAAGTTATTTAAAGACAGCACAATTATGTGATAACCGCCAATGATTTAATGATATTTATAACTTGATAAACATCATTAAAATTTATATTCGTAAGCATTATCATTAAGAGTTATTTACGCATCTGAAATGGAGCGACATTTTGAGCGCTTAATTATTTTCACTCAAGTACGAAAGTGCAAAACTGCAGCTCGGACGTGTGCAATATGAACGCAAAAATAAAAGAATAAAACAAAATAATGTGGCAGCGAGAACATATTTTTCACACGCGGTTCTCGCAAATTACTCAACAAGAAATTATCAGCGTTCCCGAGCGAGGATTGTGGAATGGAACGATAAACGATACACGTTGTTGGCTGTGCGACGGGCGCCGTGTGCAATAATTTTATATG
>DWMG01002015.1:0-13976 GCA_018244855.1 Elbella merops | reverse complement strand
GCACTCCCCGTGGTATAATCGATAGAGAATGCAGAGTGAAGCCACATCTCTACGCAACGCCAAGGGATCAAGCCGATAATAATCATTCCGATAATTTATGGAATCGTCATAAGTTGAAAGTAATCTGCGCCGAATGACTATGATCCAATGTTGAGTTAGGTTACGTACTAACAAATGGCCATTCAACATTTTTTTTTCAATAAAAATTTAAGTCTCTGCTTATAAAACTTCCGTCAGTATAAATTTAAAGGTATCCCAGATTACATTGATGTATGCTATTTTGATTGCAAAGAAGCTTTCGACAGACTTTAGCGCGCGCAACTTATGTATTCAATTTATTTTCCGTGTTAATTTAAATCTCTCAGTGCCGCAAGTGCTTAGAGGTGCCCTATTTTTTCCCACAGGTACTACTACTAGGGTTGTATGCTTGCCGTTCAATATACTGCTTAGCTATTATCTGCTCTCAGCGAATATGACAATGTTTTAGTTCACATAACATTTGAGGAACTGATCATGGGATTCCTATCAAATCTATTAATGATACTATTAAATCTATTAATTGAAATGCATAATTACATTACTTTTTTGAAAACTATTCCGTCGTAATTGTAGTAAAATTTCAAATAGTACTTATCGTTTCACACTCTCGCTGAAGAATAGAGCTTATTTTGTGTTCATGTATGGTACATATATTTTTTTTATAATACCTTTACCGTAAAATAATTTTGGGAACTAAAATTATACGAGTAGTATTTGATTCTTCATCTCCTTTCTCGTGAGTGTTGGTTGTATACATCGCGTCAACAGCAAATAAGTAGAGAACTTGGCAGCAGAAAAAGAAAGGAAAGTAGTCTTAGCATAAATTGGAAATAAATGTTTAGTCTAGTCTGAAATTTCAAGGATTGTCGGAGTGATAGCGACATAAAAACACGTTTTCGTTTGAATAACATCAATAAAATAAAGATTGACGCGTACTTAGTAAAACAACGCGACTTGATGTGTTTATTTTTTTCTCATTCACCTTCAAATGACATTTTGTGTGTGGCAAATGACATCACAGGAATCCTATATCCAGCAGTAGACTGAAACAGATTGATGATGACAATGAAATACAAATTAAAAAGTTAAAGTTAAAGTTGCCATCAAGGCAAGAAAAAAATGTGTCATCAAGATCACGTCGTCGACGATGTCGTGACGAAAGAAAATTATATTGGCGAGATCACTATCGAAGAGAAAAAAGTTATCCGCTTGAGACGTAATCCGATAGTTTCCGCACGGGATAATGAAAATGTTTTATTTAAAACAAATAGAAACCAAACAACTTTTCAATCATGTCCTGACATTTTACATAATTATTTTTATAGTGGAAATGTTATATGAGATGTTTTAGGGATTATCAGGATCTGATCCAGGCTAACAAACTAGTTTTATTTGTGCTGAAAATTTATATAACTGTAGTTATATATCTGTTATACTAATATTTGTTTCCGCCAGAAAATCAATTTCGAATCCCCGATTTACAATGGTTGAAATATTAGTTGAACTATCGAAAATTTAAAGGATTTGGGCCATTCCAAGGTTATACTTATGCCAACAATAAAGTATCAATGAACCAACAACTAATAATGGAGAAATTCTGGAAATACTAAAGCGATATTAGAGATTATAAGCGGAACGACCGCACAATTTAATATTAATAATTGTTAGAAGTATGTAGGCACATTTTCACGCTACACAATTTACAAAAATATTCACATTGTGTTCATTCGCGGTGCCTCCCTTACTTCACTTTTCTTTCTGCTCTTTTTATCACTATTAACTACTTACGACTACTATTATTTCTTTACGCCGGTCACTTACGTCGTAGAAAGAAGTATTTGGTACCGAGTGCCGTAATTCTTCACTATTCATCATTTTTTTTCATTAATACAAGCCGGTTGTGATGTGAATTTTTAATTTTCTGTTCATAATTTATATTTAAAAATAGTATCAATGTCTGTACGTACTTTAACCTTGATCCCAGCGGAAAGAAACAGCTTGATCAGCTCGATATTTTCATTTTCGATGGCGGCGATCAATGCGGAGCGATTCAGCGGGTCCACGCAGTTGATGTCCAAGACATCTGGCTGGCCGGCGTACTGCTGGATTAACCTAAGGGAATGCGAACAAATAATTAATATCATCTAAAAGCGGTAAGGACAGAAGAGGGTAGAGGAAATTTTGAGATGTTGACATATAGTGTGATGACTGTACTCTGTGATTGCAAACGATGTTCATCTTTCCAAAACGGTTTTATATACACAACACACTGCAGCAACAATGTCTTACTTTTTTATACTGTATTAAGAAGGTGAAATGGCGAGATATTTAAAAAACACACTGTAATGAAAATATAATGCTGATTAAAAATTTTATTATTATAATGTAATATTGCTATTCTTATTAAAATCGCATTGGTTTTGTATATGCCCGAGGAGTAACCTTTATGTCTGAATTTTATGGATGCCTTATTCTAATCTATGGACTAAATCTTATTATTCCCTAACTTACTAACCTTACTCTTTATGGGTTCTTTAAATCTGTTTATCTATAATTAGTCTACCTACCAATATTCTTGAAAATAATGTGAAATGTAATCTGTAACGTGGCAGTATTGCACTCTTTCAGCGACGCCTTCGGGGAAATATAATCATGATTGTATATAAAAAAGCTCGGGACACATCTTCAAAAACTACGACTTTGAAATACATAGTAAACAACGAGTTCAACACTTAACTGTTGAGATGTGGGAGTATCCTACATTTCTCTGCCTACCGCTTCGGGAATTACAGGCATGACATTACGTTACGTTGAAATACATTGATATAAATAATTGAAACTGGTGCATAACAGCTAAGTGAGAGTTAAACCGCGAAGTAGGACGCGTCGCTGATGAAACACATGAATGTGTTAGTCCAATAAACCGGATTACCGCTCTTGTAGTGATTCCCTACCCTCGCTGACGGTTCCTCGCTCGACATATCATGTCGCTTTTATTACATTAAATTTTGATATACGAAGATCTTTGGGCATTGTTATATCGTCACGCCAGGCTCTCTAATTGGTACGCGAAGAGCTTAACGGTTTTACGAGAACGAGTTTTGTCGCGAATGAGTCGCGGTATTTAAGAATTTTTGTATTGTTATGCCGGGTTCTATCCGGACTATGCAGGAACATGCCAAATCTTGTATAACCCGTTTTGATACATTGAGATCTTTTAATTATTTTAATAATTGTTAGGTTCTTTACAAAACTGGCAGAGAACTGACGTCCAAATATCTCTGCTTACAGACCTACCTATTTATTTTATAATGAGTGGTGCTTCAAAGATTTTTTGGTTTCCGGAGAGTATGAAAGAGTGACGGTACGGGTAGAAACTTGATTTGGCTGATCATAGGCTTTATTACGGTTAAAACTAAGATACTACGAAAAGTAGGCATACAAAATGTTTTGTATTCATTCTTTTCATACAAGCATAAGTGCGGCTCATTATTTATTTTTCACTCCATTCTATCACTCCATTATCTACATATATTTGTTCATACCAAATTATTTTCCCCAGGTAAAAATCAAACAAAGATATATATTAACTTCACTAAGACTACCATATAAGCCGTATTTACAACACCCACAGCGCTGCTAGCCTTGCACCGGTTGTTGACGGCAAACGATCTGGAGTTAGGCAACGCCGGTCCGTTGCTGCTGCATCAGCAATCAAGTGCATCAAGCATTATACCAACGATTCAATTAAATGGCCTTTGTAAGCTGTTCATAGTTTCATTCACTTTTATATCAAACTCACTTTTCAACTGAAGCGACGTCGCCTCGATCAGCGTGGAGAAGGAAGGTCTTCTCCTCGTTAGTCAGAGGCCTTTCGCCAAAGCTGTACAGATCGAGCTGGCTGCTCTTCAAAGCTTCTTGGGAGTTACCCAAAAGCTCCTCTCTGGATCCGTGGCTCATTTTTGTCTGAAACAAATACAGAGTTGGTTCATGTATTTCGTTTTTTTACAGGGATGAAGAATTTAGATCTCTTCTCTTGGCTGAGGACAAGAATGAACTACAAAAAAGCTTACAATTGAAACAGCACAGTTTTATAATAAAATACCAGATAATTATATAATACCAGATAATTATAGAGCAGATAATTATAGAAATAGTATATTGAAAGAGGGTATTAACTAATTCACTAGTAAGACAAATGACATATTTTATTTAAAATTACTGTTTAATCATTTTATGTTCCCATATACCATTGTTAAGAATCATTCTGGAGAGTAAATTATTTACCCTGAACACATTGTATTATCAAGTGTGAGCTAAAGTTACTATGAGACCCATTCCAAGTTGGCCACAGACGTCTTACTTATTCTTTAAACGTGACAATAATGGTGTGTCATGGTCAACCTTTGCAGGACCAAATATATTCATTTTGAATTGTTTTGAAAGTTTGCAGTCTGACAGTGTAGATCCCACTATATCAGAGAAGTTTAGAGTCATGACACTAAATGTGTTATGAACATTTAAATGTTGAATAAATTCCACTTGCAATTCTCAGTGTTGGCAAGGAGTCTGGTTTTGTGCCCGGTGTATGGCATTAGGCTCACCCACTTTGCCATAGTGGGACGTAGACGTAACTGGGGAAGCGTGGTAGTGTACTCCTCTGCCTACGTCTTCGGGGATTACAGGAGTGATATCACGCCTAAATATGAACACATTTTGAGTAAAGTAATACAGGCGCAATATTTTAAGGATTGTCAGTTCTTACTTTTTACGTAATTATCGTATGATACTTTACAATACCATTTTATTACAAAGCAAGTGACATACGAGTACACTAGGTTTTAATTTTGTATGCAATTATATCATAATTCACATTCTGTGTATTAAATATTTGGTATTTTTATTATTTTCTGGCCTGAATTATATGAGCGCCTGAAACCAAAATTATGTGACTGTTGAATATGACGTAGAGGAGTGTTGGTGAGTGGTCAGTGTGGTGGGTGGTGGTCAGTGTGGTCGTTGTTGGTCAGTTGGTGATGGATCGGTGGCCAGAGAGCATCGAGTAAATTAATCAAAAGTTTTTATTTATCGTATATGATGTGTAATGGGTATTTGCCACAAAAGCCTTTTATTTTAAGGGATTGGTCAACAAAACATGTGCGGTCGCATACAATTTTCACGGCATTGTAAATTTTACCATTTTCTTGTTACATTAATGAGTTCAATAGATTAATAGCTATTTTAAACAATACGGTATTATTGTCCATGCAATGGAACACTTTATTTACGTTGTGTATGTAATGTAGACTAAAACGGCCCTTTACAGAATATCATTAAAAGGAAAATTTTAACAGATAGCAGAGATTTACAATGCGAGGGCAAAGTAACAGATTGCTATTACCCACATTTCAACAGGGTATCTTAGTTCCATAAAAACTAAGGACGGATTCATTCATGTGCACTTTGTCGTACAGTAGACAATATTTAATGTTGTATTTAAAAAAATAAACAAAATATCGGATTTTGGCACTTGTCATATAGTTGATCCAGAAAGGTGGTATTTTGTTTTGTCAATAGACACTGATAAACAAGCGAAATCGTTCAGAAACACGAACAGTTCCTTCCAGTCGATATACTCGTATTTACAGTGCCGAATACTCATGGAAATGATAAACGAATAGCCTATGTAAGTATAGTATATTATACTACATAAATTAGTAAACATTGATTTTGAAAAAGGACCTGTGTACAGAAGTTTAACGATAAACGGGTTGAGGATTATGATGACTTAAATATACATGTACGGACATAAAAGTTAGGATTAAATATTGCGTCTGAATACACCTACTCTGTGGTTTATAGGACATGCTGGTGAGAGGAATGGTTATATTGAAAAGTTTGCCGATTGCTATAGTTAAACGCTGATTTACAGTATGGTAACTTGACATTTGTATAGATGAACGTGTTTCATAATATCTCCATGATTATGATATAAATGCATTATGAAAGAGTACAATCGATTAATACAATGATTTTAGATTCTATTTATTATAAGGTTCTAGGTATTTGTTTATGTAGTTGTTTATGTTATTTGTTTATGTAGTTATGTATGTATTGAAGCGAATAAAAAATACTATTATTATTAAGATATATTTATCCACCAAGATGTAAATATGAATCTTTTTATAAAGAAGCGTGCACTTCAAGCTTTTTTATGTCGAATCTTCCGGTATCCAGCCTCTGGCACATATTTGCATTATGACGCGACTCTAGAGTCACGTTTTGCGTGGATTTGTTTCCTGACGCTACCGTAAACACATACACTCTATAACACACACATAGTTATTAAATTGGAAACATTTATACACTTAGTTTTAAACTCGGTGGCGATTATATTTACCTCTGTTTAACAACAATGCATAACCTCGATTATCATTTAAGAATGGGGGCTATCACTGATCAGGTTATTAATTATCAGTTAATCAAATTAATAATATCCGGTGAAAAATTCATATTAAATTATCGAATTGATAATAAATGGCATTAATAATTACTTACTAATTCATTCGCATTGAAACGAATTCGAATCCGTCTACTCTTTTTACGTCTCCTCATTTTAATTCACAATTCACACTTTACAAAAAAAAACTACTTTTATACATATTCATATATCCATTTCAAGCAATTTTTAAGTCCACTGGATAATTAAATTGAAGAATTTTAAATGTGACATAGTATGTTTTACGGAAATTTTAAATAAAACAATTTTCACGTTTTTTTTTAATTTTCCCGTTCACCTTTTTCATTTCTGTTTTTTAATGTATGAACTATTTTGAAAATAATTTTTGAGCTTGTAATATTGTACGTATGCTGGTGTCACACCGGGACTTCACTAGAAACTGAACTCTCGAAAACCAGTTGTGATGACGGAGAGTTTATTTTTAAACCTCGTTCAATGGAAAAGGATCGTGTTTTAGAGAAGTTTAACACTTCATTTCTAAGGTGTTAATTTCAAATAAAAGACAACGTTTTTTAACATGATACGAGTAGCAACACTTTACAATATAGGTATTATATTACAATGAAATATTAGTTCAAATGTTAGAAAATATTAGTTTGTCATGATGTTGGTCGTCCTTAGTTAATTCTGGTACCGTGCAGCAGCTTCGGGGAACTTAGATCCACCAAAAGCTTATGTATATTATATGCAACCACTACATAAAATACTTACTGCGCTGTCTAGTATTTTTGAATTGAAATAACAAACGGAAAATCAAAATATTTGAGTCATGTGTCCCGTTGACGGGATTCAAAATATACCTCCAATGGATTAAAACGATGATATGCTTATTTAATACATTAATTTTCAAGTAAAATATTTGTTATGCTATTTCAAACTAATACTTTGAAATAGTTTAATTAGTTTCATTTGGCGAAATTTTCTTTAGAACCGCTAACCTCGGTTATAAATATCGTATGAGATTATCATGCAACAGGAATATGTAATTTATTTTAAAATGGCTTGGATAATATGGAATTACAACATAAATTCGTTTCTGTTATAATATGTATAAAGTTTTACTTATTTCGTGATCTACAACAAAACTATTTGCTGGTTTTATGGTTAGTATATTTGTTAGTAAAAGTGCAATCAATAATATAATTATATATATGAGTAAGTAAGAATTTTCTTAGTAAATGTACAGTCATAAATATACATTTATGTACGAATATGTTAGTAAAAGTGCAGTCAATAATGTATGTAGATGTAAGAATTTGTTATTAAAAGTGCACTAAATAATACATATGTGCCTATGTACGTACTGTACGTGTGTCATTCGATCATTCGGGTCGTCGCTAGTTGTTACACGTGGAGTGGCCGTCTTTGATCCGGATCAGCCGATGAGAGGTTTGTTTATCGCACGTAACGCTGGGCCGCATTCCAGTTAAGGACGTTTCACATTGGATGCCCACAAATATCGAGTTGTTATTGTAAAATAAAAGATTGTATGTATCACCTTCTGGTGTGATATCTTAATGTAATTATCTGTAGGTAAATATGTTGTCGCTATGATATTCGTATTGTATGGGTGTATAGTACGCCACCGAGCTCCATCTTTCAGCTCATGTTTACGTACATATATATATAACATTTATTTATGTATGTATATATATTACATACGTAAAATCATTTCTATTGACTGTATTTTCTCATCGAGTGGTCGCATGCGCGACTGTTGATCAAGAGGTCCCAGATTCGATCCCCAGATTGGATACTATTTAATTTTTCTCACCTCACCATCAGGCTCACCATCTACTCCATGTTTTAAATGTATATTTAACTGGTGAAACGAGGGAGTATACTACATTGATCTGTGTACCCTTTCGACGAAACACGAGCGTTACATTATGTTTTACATAAACGCTTGTTGTCTGATGTGTCTTTTACGAATAAACTTTTTAGATTCGAGTACGTAATTTATAGTAACAGCTTAAAGGAGATCTCGTTGCGATTATGGCGTTTCTCTCGAGACGATTAACATCGATTTTAAAGCTTTTCAATGTTTTTGTTTTTTACTAACGATGTCGAATTGTTTGAGTGAATTGCTGTTTGGTAGATTTATTTTGTAAGAAACGTAGTTTAGTCTGGGATTTAGATATAAATAATCAATGCACAATGATGAAGAATATAAAATGTATTCGAAAAATCTAGAATTTCCGGTTTACAAGCAACGAGTTGAGTGAGCACTTGCAGGATAGATTGATTGAACCAGAGGGGTTGGAACGAACAGACGAACAAAGGAATTCTAAAATATCGTTTTGACAAATTTTAATTGGTTATATATGTTGTTGCCTGTAGAGAATCCATTATATATAGGTATTTACCCGTAATAAAAAATATGAATATTCACATACAAACACTCATTTTTTATAGAGGTAGACAGATACTATAGATTTTTATCTGCTACGAGCCTGGAAAAAATCTGTCGCCCTGTTAGACAGTCATTAAATTCGTTATACATTTTCGTCTAATAAAGGAACGTTTGACCTGGCCTTCTATCAGGATGTCTCCGATTTGATCGAACTACGCATGCCTAGGTCTGCCTAATCCGATTTTATCAGTTTCATGTGCCTTATAAAACTGTTTCGTTACTTTAGTGCCATTCACTCTATTTATTACAAATAAAAAATTGAAAAACTGACTTGGAAAAAATTTTTTGAACGTTTTAATTAATTTATTGAATTAGTGCATTAAATCGAAATAGTTAGACGTTTTAAATTTTTGGATGGATGAAATTTTTTAAATGAATATTCGTGTGATTAATTATAAAATAGATTTAAATATTACCATTAAATCACAATTAGTATGGCTTCACAATCACGAGACCCCAGCAACACTTGCTGGTCTGACCTTGCATCACTTGCACCGTATAATAGTGTTAACTTGGTGTATGGTTGCAGCTAATTTGATAATGGCAGTGCGGTGTTACTGAAAGTTATATGTTTTCACATGACGTACGTTTTTCCAAGTGTATATGTTAGTATCTGTGTTATTTGCAATACATATGTATGTATGTTATACATGGGTATATATTTTTTAATAAGTAGAGATTCTATTACAGAAGCATATGGACGCAAGGTTTAAAATTTATTACAAATTTGTTGCTGCTTATTCATATTTTTAATTGCCTAAAAAAAAGCAGCCGTAGCAAATCTTTCCAGGACAGGCAGGTCTTTCAGAAATAATAACAATAATCGACCCATTATAATTAAACTGTTGGAATATGGGTCTCCTCGCATATTGAGAGGGTTAAGGCCATAGTCTGCCACGCTGGCCAAATGGGGGTGGCGGACTTCACATAGCTTAGATTTTTTTTATAAATTCTAAGGTGTGCAGGTTTCTTCATGATGTTTTCCTTCACCGTTAGCAAGTGATATTTAAATTTAAAACGCACTTATGTAAAGAGGTGCGCGCCATGGATTTGAACCTAGCACCCTCGGGGTGAGGGGTGAATTGTCAAACACTAGGCTATCACCGCATTTTAAATTCTAATTCGTATCCTTCAGAAATGAAGTATACGACTGAGAAGCAATTATTATTGACCCTTGTTATGAAATAACGACTATTGCGACTTACAGCATGGCTGATGAAAACTGGCAATACTACTTCCTTTGCCTACTGCTTCGCTAAAATATAGGCATGACGTTAGTAGTATAATATTTTATGCAAATAATTATAATATAGAGTTCGCTATTAATGACCAAACATTCAATATTTTGCACGTTTACGTCACCAGTCGTCCGCCTGTCGGTCGAGGTAAAGTTATAAACATGTTTTCAGAGCGCCGAGTGCTACAAATCGGAAATAGTGGTCAGTTTGAGTAAACACCGGGAGATGTATGACCCGAGCTATATTTAGTTAGGCGTCCTTTGGTGTGGACGTGCGATAATGGCACGCGTATACAGCAATTATATAACATCACGCCCATATTTAGGCATATGAGGTCTGACATGACAGACCTTATACGCTGATTGTCTTAGCCCTTTCAGTCTGGAGATTATTGTCTAGCAGTGGAACGATAAACAGAGTTGATGATGATACTAATGATTACCCCTGTATTAGCCCTAAAGAGTAGATGGAGATGAGGGTTTTGCCACAAAGGCAATGAAATTAAATTAAAGTGAATATGTACTATGTACATATATTATGATGAAAAGATAAGATAATCAATCAATCAATAACAGTGGGTATGGGGTTAATTTAAACATTTCGAAGAGTTAAGATATTTTATCCAACACTGGCCGATATGAAATTGATTCTCTTTACACGTCTCAGAGACAATAAGAATTAACTCTCTGGCGTGAAAACCCCTTCACGATATTTTCCTTCACCGTTATCACGAATTATATCTAATATTAAGACCGAACAAAATTTCGTAAAGAGAAATATATGAGCAAGTGAATCGATACCGGATCCTCGGAGCGTAAAGCTGAAATCTAAACCACTGGGATATCACCGCTTACAATATAAATATAGGGACTATATACTACATCTAATAGTATAATATACTGAGTTGTGTATCTCTATTAAATTAAAAAAACATTTTAATTACCAAGGCATCAATGTTTTAATATCCTTTTCATTTGTAATTGCGGGTATCAGATTTTTATATATAATTATTTGACTGCCTCGTTGGTCGAGTGATTGCAAACGCGACTGCCGATTGGGAGGTCCTAGGTTTGAATCCCGGGTTGGGTACTATTCAATTTTTCTAAATTAGAATTTCTAGTAGTGACTCGGAATCTAGATGTGTACCCGGTGTATAGGTTCACCATCTATTCCATTGTGGAACTTAAACGTAACTGGTGAAACGTGGGGGTGTACTAAACTCCTCTGCCTACCCCTTAAGGGAATACAGGTGGGATGGTACGAAATAAATAATTTAATCTAATATTTCCTATCATCTATATTTTCTGTAATAAAACCGAAACCAAATGTTAATGTTAACAAAGCCTCATTAATGAGGTATGTTCTGGATAATTGGGGTTGTAACGAAGTTTTCTTTATAACAATAATAAATATTTTTTTTATGTATTATACTGCAGATAAAAAATACTTGTTATTATTTCGCAGACGTTCTGTGGAGCGCCCTCTCTGCCGTTGGACCGACGACTTTAAAAAACTGAACTTATAAAGACGGATGGTCGCGGCTGGATGAAAACTGTGGATGATCGTATGTGGTGGCACACCTTGCGAAAAGCCAATGTCTTAAATGGTGGATTCGTAAAGACTGATGTCATGATTATTATTTGATCACGTATATTCTTACATCTACCGTTACACATGTGTATAGATGGAAATATCGTATCGTGTTAGAAAGGCAGATGTAGTAAGGTTCATAGACTGTAAACGCGTGTGACTGTAAACGCCGATAAATTTCAAATGAGGCATTTATTATCTTCTTAATTAAAAATATTTTAAACGTAATCTCACGCCTATAATCCCTGAAGGGGTAGGCAGAGGAGTGTAGTACAACCCCACGTTTCACCAGTTACGTTTAAGTACCGCAATAGGTGGCGAGCCTATTGCCATACACCGGGCACACATCCAGACTCCGAGAAACTGCTAGAAGTTCTAAATTAGAAAAATCCAATAGTACCCGACCTGGGATTTGAACCTAGGACCTCTCGTTCTTCACTCGCGCTTGTAACCCTCGACCAACGAGACAGTCAAAATTTAAACATAAAAAATATTTTGAATTTTTGATTACAAATTTAATTAAGTCTCATTATCAATTTAAAAGGAAGTAATGTATCTTTTAAATAATGGAAGGGAAAAGTTAATTCTCTCAACGGGTCAGGAATGAATTAATATGTTGTAAATATTTCGATCACATATAACACTTCTGCCAGACTCAGGCCCTCGGTACCACGTTTTACCACCTGTAGCGCGATCAGCGTTTTATAGAAACGATTTCGTAATATTTCATATACGATGGATACGGTAGGGCTGACTCAAATAGCTATCGATTAGGGATGTTTCGTAACAGAAACATATGTATTTTATAATACTTTCACATGTGGCCATATAATACAATAATACTCATTATTATAACACCAACATTTGATTCCGTAGAAATGATTAGTCTTAGACAACAGAGTTTGAAAAAGAAAAGATAGTAATTATAAGTGCATGTACATAGTACAAAACAAACAGTAAGTTTCATATTGTTATAAAATATAACAGTATGCTAACAAGATAGAGAACAAGGAGAAATATATAGATGTGTGTATATTAGTAGTGTGAAAGCCAATCCTTTTGTTCGGTATCTGATATTGTTGAAAGGCGAAATAGATTAGGGTTAGGGATGTCACGCTGCTGTGCGCTGCGTTTGTGTAACAGCCGGGATACGGGATATCTAGATTTAGGGAGCGGTTTTACTATTCTTGAATTCGTAATCGACTTAAACAAAGTAACTGGAGTAGATTTTTAGGAAATTATATTAATAAATATGTTGTGTTGTTGTTGTTGAGTATGATTTTTTCTTAGTCAAATAATTTAATTAAATATACTAGTATGTGCTTTTTAAGAAATCGGGAAGGAATATTTTGCAAGCAAATTTTAGAGTTCTCTATAAAGCTACCAAATCGAGTGAAGTTTGCCAACCAACACTTACCAGCTTGGCTGACTATGATCTTAACCCTTCTCATGCTGAGAGGAAACTTTTTTGCACCGGACCGATGATGATGATGATGAAACTTTAACGATGTTTAAATACTTATAATACAGAGACGTTCTACTAATTTGCGTGTGCACTGGACAAGGGTGGTAGCATAAGTTTCAGTTACCTCCAGCAATGGGGATGAAATTGGGGATGCAAGTTCTAAAAGTTATTTAATAAAGTGGAAGTTTTTGCACGAGTCGTTTATTTTAAATTCAACATTTACCCACTCGCTTGGCAGCTAGTAAGTTAATCCTTTTGAAATTTTTTTTTAACAAAATGTACTTTAGTCTTCGTAAATAAACAAGCCCCGACCTTGAATACTTTGCGTGAAAAAAGTTTTCTTTAGGAAAACTGAAACATGAGGAAAAAAATTTGACAGAAAGTATTGAATTTTGTTAGTGTATTCTAGAGTTCGACCGTGAAAGCTTATCAAAGAAATACAGAGAACGACTTTTTGTTCTTATAAAAAAAAACGTAACTTCACGCCTGTAGTCCTCGAAGAGGTACGCAGAGAATGGTTATTAGTATTATACGTATTAATAATACTAATGAGAATTTAGTGCTCTAATTGTTATCATTATAAAACCTGCCTTGTATCGTATACAATACATAATATAATCATATCATGGCATACCACGTAAGACAAGAACACAATATTGCAAGACCAAGAAACTAGGCTAAGAACAATAGGCCGCCTTATCGTTGATAGAG
>DWMG01002014.1:0-13979 GCA_018244855.1 Elbella merops | reverse complement strand
TAGGGTTTGTCATCGTGGTGAAAGGATTTGCCGATTAGCGTTGGGATTCGCTGATCGTTGCCCGGGGTGCGCCAGACGTACAATCTCAGTAGGTACGTCGCTCGGGGAGGCTCCTTTCATGCACTTCCCACTTCGATTGAGGAAACATTAATACAATATTTTAATTTCAAGCAATATAAACAACATACATGTATAATTGAACTAATCACTAAGCCAGTCAGGCTAAAACGCTCACATAATAGAATACTCCGAAATTCAGGAAAGCGTTTAATAATAGTGCAGAATTTACACCGAAGACTTAGGGAAACGAGACGCCAGGCTCAGGAAGCCCTAAACATTAAATTTTTTGTGACTCCGGGAAAGATCACAGTTGATACTGTCCCGTACCGGGATTAACCAGACCAGCTAGATCAGGATTCATCCGATATTTGTTATCTGCCACTATTTGTCTTGACAAAAGTATGATGAGCGTAGCACTAAGAAAGTTATCCCAGGACCATTTTTTGAAAGACCTCGACAATTCGTGCAATCTTGAGAAAAGTAGTAGGTACCTTTACAAAAGTGTATATAACTAAGTATTACAAAGGTTTTGAAGTTTTCCTATATATGTTTAGATATATACACGCAGGCCTGGGTTCCCTGGCTTGTTGGTCTGGATTAATATTTGTAAAATGTTATAAAAATTACTCTCATCAGGATTGACCTTTAATGTTACCTTAAACATAGTTCGCAGTAAAATCTCAATAGTGTACAAAAAAGATTTCAGCACCTCATATGATAATACTAACTTTGATATAATGAAATATTTTACTATTAAATGTTTCGTGAGTGTTTATACACATAATTGTGTACCGGCTGGACGTGTACCGGCTTAACTCACGTACGTTCGAAATGAAATATTCTAAGTAACTACTATGTTTTCTTAGAGTTCGAGCAAGCTTTGTGCCAAATTTCAACAATACTTGTTCTCTAAATTTTTTGTGAAAACGTAATAGGCAACAGAAAGCCACTCGTATATTCGAATTCATATAGAACAACTTATGTAGAGTACTTACACATTCAAACATAACTGATAAAGTTCGTACAGTCGTTAGAAATTTCATACAATTTAAAACTCAAAATGCTAATATAAAGCACAAAATGATAACAAATCAACAAACCGACAAAACCATTTATATATCTGAATTACCAGAAATTTTATTTATTTTGCTCAGCTTAAGGGTAATATCGAGTTTAAATTTGATAAGACCAAGTAATAAGATAAAATTAAGTACACCATTTTAAAAGACGATCCTTTCAGATGACCTTCCATAATGAGTTGGTAATTATAAATGATTACCAAGTCAAATAAATTTAAATATTTTGCTGCAGTTCTTACTGGCTGTTTAAATGGTGAATTTAAATTATTTGGAAAACAAATGAAAACAAAACATTCCGAAGACGATCAAGATGTTATCAAAATTTATAAGCTCCTTGACCTTTCCTTTGCAAGATGTTTACGAATAGTGAACTCAAGGTGCGTACGTGCAAGCCGAGTGTCGTCGATCCACAAGGATATAAATAACTCAATTATTGAAATAATTAAAATATTTTTTACGTTCATGGTCATGAACATAGCTTCATTCTTGTAGTAGACCCGCGTCCGACAGTAGAACAATAAAAAGGTTAAAAGGCCCAAAAGTGATGAAAAACACTCAAAGAACTGGAATAGTGATATTGTCTTTACGATTTCTGAACAACATCCTTAAATTGTTTCAGCGTTTAGATAAAATAATTCTACTAGGACTCTGCTCTGAGAGAGATAAGCCATCTGATTTTTTTTAGATCACGATTAAACTCTTTCAAAGTCAATCCAATCCTGAATTTTCCTATCAAACTGCAATATTGTGGTACAAGAAGTACAAATCCTACCCCTCGTGAGGACAGTCCATAGATCACAGTGGGATGCAAATGAATTGCAAGCATGTTATGATAAGTAGGAATGCAAAGAAACTTACCTATTAGTTTATCTATCTCATACCTACATCTATTAGTGTTTTGCATGCGTTTTTACCGTATACATTGCGTACCAGCTCGGACACCCATTTTATGCCTCTTAATGTATGTATTAGCTTTCTCTTTTAACACAACACTACCGATTTCTGCAAAACAGTACATTCTTTCTTGTTCAATATCGGTTTGAACGCACCGAATGGAACCATTATCATTATCATCATCTGTTGTCGTGTGTAACTGAATAGTGTAGGTAAATTAAACAGTTCTTAAAATGTATAGTACCTACATTTTTAACTGATGTACAGTCAAGATATTCTAGACGGTATAAAAATGTGGCTGTCACATCCGGTCCAATCCATATAACATCAGAGAAACATTAAGTTTTTCCACGTCGTAATTAGATTGTGGGATATATTGTGGTAATTCTTATAAGCCCTCCATAAGCGAAAATATCTTTCGTGTACCCGCTTCCTGTAGGACAGGTGGTTGACAAGACGGCGAGCACGCGTGTAGCGCGTGAACAACTCGCTTCGCCTAGAAAACTGTTTTACATAAATATACGTTGTCTCACAAACAACCAACCGGTTTTGCAACTTAGCACGACCAATGAATCACGCACCCAGTTTATAATGTGAGTGTAATATGGGATATATCAAAACATCTTACGACGATGTACCCTACATTAAAATGATGTCCACAAAAACAAATTACGTAAAATACTTTATTTTTAAATTATTACCCCTGCATATTCTACTCTTATTAGGCACGTGGTCCCTTAGCATGTATATACCAGTTTCATTTTGATCACGCCTCGAATAAATGTCATATTGTTACTGGAATTAAAAACAAAACAATCAAAATGTAAATATATGATTTATATATATTTGGCTCTAATTTAATTTTAATATATATTTTTAATAGCCGGTTATAAATTAAATACAGTTCGCCTTGAATTCAACTATATATAATATTTATAGATCTTAAGATTTTAAGGCCACCAAAATTAGGTGATGTTATACATAATTATGTACTTATACATATACATATGTATACAGTATGTAAATGGATATAAATATAATCTGGAACCAAATAAAAACATTTTTAATTTCTGGTAAAATTTGTTGCAGACGATAATAGATTGGGGGAATAAAAACCTACGGGCACAAAGAAAGCATCACTAGAAACAGTTTGTACTTATAATAATAAGAAATCCCGTCCAATACTACTTAAATTAGAGCAACGCTCAACATCGGTTTCATCTCGCAATATTACAAAGTTTAACTCATCAAGTACATTCGTATATTTATCTCATAATGAATTAAACCACTGTTTTTTAAAATTTGACTACGTCAAAAGCCCCTACATTTCAAGTATAGAACTTTAAAATCAACACGAACACGTACTACTAATCTAGAAATCAAACCGGCATCGTTCGACTTTAGTGGCCAGTTTTCGCTATTGGATCAACAAGCCAATCTAATATCTGTATCCGACTAAAATCAGAAATGCACCACAAACCTTTTTTCTAATGATAAAATTCAGAGGTACTGGTATCAACACTTACTGGTATCAACACTTGGTTTATCTTCGTAAGTAAAGTAGATATCTTTTAACACAGCCAAGTCTACTTTCTAATGCAAAGGCCAATATAACAACCTGAAGAAAAGTGAGGCTATATAATGCATGTAATGCTCTAAGTACTCGTATACACTCGGGTGGCTATCATCGTCACTTCTGTCATCATTTTCGATGACAACGGAGCTTTTATCAATAGTATGGTTGGTAGGACATGAGCGCGAACTGCAAAACCTATAACATATAATAGACGAATGTTATGTCATATAAATCGTTTATGTTGTTATTACCACAACGAATACTGCTTAACAATTGTTTTGAAAGCTTACGTCAATATCCACACAGTTTTCATAAGCATTCCACAATGCTCTACTTTAAATTTTTATTTGCTGGTTCATTTTCGATTTAAAATATACTTGATGGACTGACTTTCGCAATTAAGTTCTTTCGTGTCAATTTTCTTATTAATAGTGTGTGACCTGCGTGTGCGTTTATGTGTGTGAATCGATATATGTATATCTATCGCGAGCACTGTTCGTGTTCGCTCAGGACACGTGGAATTTTAATGAAGCTCATAAGTTTCTTACAACAAAATGTTAGATATTCATTTGAATAATAATATAATAATAATAAAATAAATTATTTATTGCCAGCCAAATTCAATATAAAAATTTCCAAACAAACTAGAAATATGGTATGGATCGCCGATGGTCACACGGTGGTGGCTTAGCATTGACTGACAAAGCATCAAATTCTCGTGTAACACTGTTTCTCAGCCACACCCTACTTCCTGTTATGCAAGGCGGAAGCAACTGGAGTTGAATTAGATATACCGCTATCGCTATTTATCTCAAAAATAGATACGCATAAATTATGTAACGATTACGTAAATCAAATTGTTATGTAAAAGACATGTTTGCAAGAAAAATAAACGTGTTGGTATCTATTACATGGGTACCCAATGTCGGAACTGCATACCTATGTGCCCATTCAAGTTCTTTGATACCGTTGACTTAATACTAGTATAGGTACCTACTACATAGCCTTAAGTGTTTTCGTATATATATTTGTAAAGAAATATTTATGTGTTACGAACAACACTTAAAAAATCTGAAGCACGCATTTATATTTTTTTTCATTTTCTTCGTATTAAAAGGAATGAACATGATTAAAAAGATGTGAAATACGAATGAAAATTATGTTCGAAATTTAAATTGGCAATTTTAATTACATGTTATTTTTCGTGTAGCTAATGTTAGACTTCCTTAGGTTTTTTTGTAACTGTTCTTATATTCTCACACATTTGTACATACATATGCACATACATATGCACATATATATATAAATTTAGTAGTCTTAGTTCAATTTTTCAGTACGTAAGCCTTAATTCAATAAATCATTGTTAAAGTTATCAATAAATGAATGAGTAAATATATAGAATGGTTAGTTTTATATGGCATAAGAAACTTAAAGATGGAAAGCGCTACGACTAACAATGCAATAAACTTTTATTAAAGGCGAAAGGTGCGCAAAGTAACAATGCAATATTATTAATTAATAATGAAATAATATATAATAGGACTTGACTGCCTCGTTGGTTGTGTTGGTTGGCAAGTGCGACTGCCGATCGGGAGGTCCCAGGTTTGATTCCCGGGACGAACATTACAAAATTTTCTAATTTAGATTTTCTAGTAGTGGTTCGGAGTCTGGATATGTGCCCGATGCATAGAAATAGGAGTGTTCTGCATTCCTCTGCTTACCTCTTCGGGGATTACAGACGTTAAGTTACGTTACGTTTTTTATATAATAGGACTATTTAAGGTGCAAAGTGAGTTACATAACAATGGACGTAACATTGTGCCTGTAGTCCTCGAAGAGGTAGGTAGAGAAGTATCGAACATACCCACATTTCACCAGTTACGGTTACGCCCACTATGAAACCCTATTTCAGCCTTTTATATTACTAGGAAGGAAGAAGCCTTTTATATTACTAGGAATTTAACTAACAATATAATCAGACCTTATTTAAGATGAAAAGAGAGCAAACTAACGATGCAGTATGACTTTCATCAAGATGAAAATTAAGCAAACAGAATGCAATGACACCTTACTCATGATAAGAATTGCGCAAACTAACCTTGGAAGAAATTTGTCAGTGATCGCGAATTTTCTCTTCGATCTTGTCATTGACACCAATCAATTTCTGTAAGAATTAAAAAACAACACTCCAAAATATAGAATTTTGCGGCCGATTACAACGGGAACAAATCCTGACTGAGTCCGAGCGCACCTCAGCATCATTTATAATACTGCATACTCGTTTCTTCATACCGGTTCTGAAACGTCACCAAGACGACCGCTCCGTGCTTATAATAGTTTAATTAATTCTACTTCGTCGAATTTTTCCGAATGCTTGTTTAAATTGTATCTGCAAAATCAACAGGAAAATAATATTTATAATTATTTTAGAATTAAATGACATTTTTCTGTATTTTCAGGTATAATAATACCCCCCTCCTTTTCTTCTTTTAATTAAACCTCGGTTCGACGTAGTACCCAAAGATTCCTCTGGCTTGCTCAAAGTTGGCAATACTGCCTTCATTTAGGGCGAGCTTTCGTGGGGACGATAGTAAATTCATCGAAAATCTGTATCCGTCAACGTAATCCATGTAGATGGTAATACATTTCATCGAAAACGCAAACTACCTATTTTTCTTTATATCACGGACTTTAATTTCGTATAAATTATGTAACTTCCGGAAAACTTTCCAAAGTGTAACTTGCAATGTATGTAACTATGTGTAAATATGTAATGCAAAACTTTTCAACAATGGCATCTTATGATTGCTAATTTCTTTATTAAGCTTGTACATATATACAATATATATCTTTTTCACAAAGCATAGAATAGACTTAATTTTTCGAAGAGCGCAGAAAAAATTATAATTGCCGAAATGGATGATAGTAACCTATGACAAGTTTCGAGTATATATAACTCCGAAAAACCATCCAACTGACATATGTGATGTAGACCACGTATGCATTGTATCTTCCACGTCCTAATAAAGTGAAGTAGTAGCAGATCAGCAATCATCATAATTGATCATAAATGGCCAATTCAGACCCAGATGCAATATCATTAACTCTTTATAAAAAATAACTTAAAGGGGAGGGTGATAGTGGAATGATGAAATCATAGGAGGACTGTTTATTAAGATACTTCTTAGTAAGAGCCTAGAGAAATAAAAAAGACTGGTCTAATGGCCATATCATAATTAATTTATGTCTACATTCGAATCGATGTTTCTTAGAACTCAGCTATGACTTATTGACATTTCAATTTAAGTACTCGTTTTATTGCGATCAATTTACACTAAAAGTTGTACTACGCAAACCTACTGAAAGTCAGATCAACCAACTTCTATGACCTTGTCAAAGGGTCATAATTATGAGAGCAAGGACCTGTCAAAAAACCAGCTTTGAAGGTCGAATGATTAGATTTTAAAAAAGTCTGGTAATGGATACCTCATTTTATTGTTTTCAACGTAAAAATACATTAGGGCACCACTTCAGAGTAATTCGGATTTTTTTCAAACGAAAGTAACATTAGCGCACATTTATTATTTATTAATTATTAACCTATTCATGCGTTTTTCCTATTTAAACTTGTATTCAAAAGGTTTCTTTTAATTTGGTGGTAAAAATTGTTGATATTAATTAAAAAAATATTTTATACGAATAATACAGATATTGATTATTTTTATGTCATTAATGAACCGGGAGCCATGTTGGATTTTTCAGAATGGCGGTAAAAGCATGAACGGCGGTTATGTCAGTTTTCGAGGATAACAATGCTATTGAAGCGTGCTGAAAAAATGTGCATCAAACGTATAATTTATACTACAAATTGTTTAAATACAAAACTAACTTTTGTAATCGAATCAAGATAAACTAACATACCTATGTGCCTAGTTATGCCCCGCGTACAACTTAAAGCTCTTGACTTATTGTTAATAATAGTAAGAAGTAGAAGCATAATAGTTCTTTATTCTTCTACTTCTTAATATTTTCATTTAATTTGATAGGTTCTAATAAAAGGTACGTCAAACCAAAGAACATTAAAGAAGTTTTGGTTAAACACTGTGTAAAAACATCACACTGTTTTTATTCCCAGCAACTTATTTATCTATATCTAATCTAAGTATCTAATATATCTAATCATTACATTTTAATTTTTAATTCTTATGGGCTAAGCTATCCTCAAGATCTGTGAGGTCAATATTGCATAAAAATTATAAGTTTAATCAAAAATCAATGTTTGACAAAGAAGTGTAATGGAATTTATAATCTTTTACATTTATTTATACATTTCGTATTATACATATAAGGAAATAACACTGCAATAATTATACATATTGAATGAAATAAAAGTCTATGTGAATAAAAATATAAGATAGCACATCTATTCCTTTCATTCACCGTTTCATACATGTAGTTATATAATCGAAAATTATTAAATTGGTATCTAATTACCTCCTATGACATTATGAACGAACTTACCTATTTCCAAAATCAAATTAAAACAGTTACAATTCTATAAAACATTGAACTAAACGAACGTAATTTGGATCGTTCCAGTTAACATTTACGAGAAATAATTATCTCACTAGAATATCATAAAGGATAGTTTCATTGCGTGTTGTATATACGTCATAAACAAAACTAGCGAACAAAAAGTCGTATTGTATACTGAAAATTATTTGAACTCATAAATTTAAATTTGGATTAAAAATTTGTTAATTACAATTGTTTCTGTAAATAATAACTAGTTATTCCCATATTAAATGCAAATTAAAAATCTATTACAAACACGTAATAATTTCTATTTACATGTTAAAAGGACTCTCTTGTAAACATTATATAATGTCAGCTTACATTCTGATGGAGTAGGTAGTCGTTTTGGAAAGTTCGAGAATCTCAGCACCTTTCTCCCTTACTTTATTTGTATTCTCTAGGAAATATCTTTGACCAAATCCTTAAGGGACGACCTCAACCCGTAGGATCCTTAAAATCTACAAAAGTACTGCAATATAGTGTACAGTACCTACTTTTGTAGACTACTCTCTTAGTGGAATTAACTCTGCATTGCGGACATTAAAAATATTGTGCACCCGACATAAACTAAATAGGCTAAAATTTTAGACTTAATACTCTTTGTAGAATCTCATTTGCTCAAGTTATTTTGAAAGTTTGCCAAACATCTTCCGCGATGTAAAGCATATCACGTACTGCCTCATTCTTTATTATATTCTCAAATAATATATGCATATAAAATACTACTAGTGTTCTATAAGATATCAAGCATATAACTTAATTAATTCATGGTAAGGCATAAACGTAACTGGTGAAACGTGTGAATGTAATACACTCCTCTGCCTACCCCTTCGAGGATTACAGGCGCGATGTCACTCTTTTAAATTCTAAATTTGACATGGTCATGCAGACGTTACGAGTACATGATATATCTGTTTGTCCACAGAATTGTCTGTGCTTAAAATATCATTCCGAAAACGGTGAAGATTTGTTTTTAGTTTACAAAGTATGTTATATTACCCACAATCAAAGTAGTTCTTCCGGAGATTAACCGAATAGATGTTTCAACCAGTATTTATTACAAGGCAAACCATTTTTGAGCATTTGCTACTAACCATGAACAATCAGAATCGTATCCGAGTTCCATTTAAACACGAGAACTAATTACTAAAGTGCAGTTGCTTAAAAAGCCTACTTTCTGAGATCACTACCTCGTGTTTCCTCGGTCAAGACATCTACACGTCCTGAGAAAACCCAGCTATGTTAAATAACATTGAACTAAACAATAAGCAACATCGTTCCTTTATAGGTACATTTATTAGATCTTGAAGTTCAAATGCAATTTGTTATTTTTTTTAACTTTTATTCTTTCGCACCAGAACACAGCCAACTCCACTGCTCCGTTTCAGGGTTCCTTTGTTATAACAACATAAGTTTAATTCAAGTTAATTCTCAAACCTCAGTTCAGTTCTTTACAGTTCAGTTGCGTCCAGACCAGTCCAGAGCGTCCAGCTTGGATTGCCACATAAGGGCACATGTTAGGGAGAAGCAATAAACGGTCACGTATCCCAATTTGGAAGCTGTTCCCGACTAACAGGGAAATCGCCGCTTAAGACACATGTCGCTAATCTTGAATAGGAGATTTTTATTATTTGAAATCAGTTTAAGCTGAATATCTCTTGAGATGTGGTACTCATGGTGATACAAAACACATGCATAATGGGTTCGTATACGCGCGTCTTACACGTGGTCTTCAAATGACACCATCGGGTCAACGGCATTTTGTACCATTGACTTTATTTAATCTGGTTTTACTAAAACGTGTTCAGCTACAGAATTCTACTATTTTTGGACGTGCTGTATTTTTTCATAAAGATAACTTAAAACATCACTATTTTAAGAATTAATGACTATAAAAGAGTTTTAAGAAAGTTCAATCCCACGGTCTCCTTTGCGAATAATTAACTTGAAAAAATTTCTAGGCATTCTGTAACTCTTTCTCTACCTCTTTTTCCCATTCATAGATGTTACGAACTACGTGTTACAATGTGAAGGGTGTAATAAAAAAACTAACAGCTCGAAGGCTAGGATAATACGCGTTATATCTCACGTATACAAATCATGTCAAGTACAGCATTAGTCTTATTTGGATGTAGATGCAGATGACTACAGTTTGTGTAAAATGACCTGAAGCAACCAACTGACTCGTATGCTATTTTCTCCGGCAATGTCGTAAAACAAACAAAAAATAACCAAATATGCAAAAAAAATATTCAGTAGGTATAGAAGTGTAGAAGTAACTAAATCATGATATTTACGTTTCTAATATTATTACTTGTAATTTGTGTCAAATAGTTTCAATTAGATAATATTCGTTATACTTTCGATTGGATTATATGTACAATCGAACGAATCGAAATCGAATGATATCGAACAAGTAAAATACTGAGAAAATAAAGGTAACTTTTCAAGTAGGTATTATAAATAAACACGATACCCTCGTTTTGGACTTTTTGATTTTGAGAAATTAAATCAGATACCAGACGAACAAAAACCTGGTTTGTTTCAAAGTTACCCTATTGCTGTAATAAAACCTAGGATTTATTTTTGCCAGTTAATGTTAAAAGTTCAGGCTTGCCATTTTCCTATCGACCAGGATGACACCAAAGTTAATTCAGGTAAGTTACCGTGCATCGCACTCGTAAACGAACAGTGGGAACTAGCGTCCACAAAAGTAATTTAGTGATTGGGTATAAAACTGAAAACAGGTCTAGCGATGTTTCAAATAGACACCAGCCATTCGAAAATAAACTTTAGTTTCCTATTGTTGCAGTCTAATTTCCAGTGGCGTGCAATCAGCAATTCTCCAGGATTGGACCGTCAGGTGACCTACCAATTACCGAGAATTGTACTATTTTTGCTAACCATTTAGCTCGCAACTCATATTCGGGGATGCTATCATTAATAAAAATCTCTCTGTCCGTAGAATATGATTTTTAATCATGTTCGGGAAGCTATTATTAATGGAAATTGCTTGTTTCATTAGGATATAATGTTTGTATAAGCAAAAGCTTTGGCAGCACAATTAGCTATGGTAAACAGAAAGGCTATTATAGAAACTATATTCTCATGTATCAAACGGTTAGTGGGGCGTGGATGCTACAACCTATCCCAAATAGGACAACATTCAACAGGCCTTATTAGTAATTAATAATACTATGAAGTACTATAATACATATATGTGAGATCGTATAAGTGACAGGCTTGATGGCTTTAACAAATTCTTCTTTTATTTATAAGAGACACGACAATGCACAGCGTACGCCTTTTTTCTACTTTTCCGACCGCTTCCGTGTTGCCATTATAAGAAATACAATTACCAGGCAAAAGTGTTGCAAAAAATAGAAAAATAAACTGGGAAAACAAAATGTTAATCATAAATTTATAGGTATCATCCCACATATATACCAAGAGCTTCCAAGAGTTTTTACGGATTGCTTGTCTAGAAGTATTACGTTCGCTGTCAGAGCGGGATTATTTAGCCCATATCTCATATGAACCAATTGCAAGCTAAAACCCAGACCTAGCAACGCGTTCATAATGGTCACTTTCAAGTTACAACTTAGAAACAGTTACATAATAATAATTGCAAAATATACTCGTACATAGATGATGTTCATATAATGAATATTACAATGTTGCATTGAAATTTATATGAAACTTGCACGTGCCGGGGACGTGTCCAGCGTTTTGCATTTTAATCAATTGCGAGATATTTCCATCTAATTTCGTATTCAGATTGCCGTTCCAATGTCGCCTTGTTAGATAGATATGAGCAAAATCGTTATATTCTGAATTATTTTTTTGCCAAAAACGTTGAAAATCATATGTATTATGGTAGTAGGAAATGAATTAGTATTATAATTTATAATTTTAGTATCTCTACAATATAATATCTGTTCCACAACGGAACACGTATCTTGTATGGTTGGAGTACACTTTTTCTGTTACCACATGGTGATAGTCGGCTGTTTTTAAATTAAATAAAGAAAATATGCTTAAAAAGTTGTTTCTCCACATAAACAGAAACAACACTTCCGGAATACTTTCAAATTTCACCGTCTACGTCGTCAAATTCTAATACAAGATTGGTCGTGGTCATCGGCATGCTTTTCATTTTTCTACGTGCGCAACTGAATAGCCCTTACCTTTAGACGAACTTGAAATGCTCTCCTAACACGGAAAAGATACCCACATGAAGTATACTCGTGGCAATTCTCCAGTTGCCGCGTACGTATAAAATATGGAATGAGCTCCCTTCTAACATATTCCCAGAGCGCTACGAAACGGGGCTTTTCAAGACATGCGGACGTTTGCCGTTGTTGCTGTATCAAAGTCGATAACAGATCGGCGAATCCAAAAATATTTTAAATATTCAGGTGGAACATACTACGTATATTTATTGGGACACATGTTATATTAAAAAAGATCACGATATCCTGGCACCAGCAACGTTCGTGTCACGGTTAAAAATATGTGGCTTCTAACTGGCCATTATCAATACCAGCTATTTGCTATGACACTTACGAAAAAAAATGAAACCACCATCCATCAAACGCACATCTATATTGTAATGACTAATTATTCCGAATAGCTTCACTACGGCTGTAACTGCTGTAAATAAACTACACTTATGGCCTTTCGATTTCAGTGTAAATCGCCTACTGTACCTTACAGACTACGAAGTGTATTATTGGTATACTATTTATTGCTTAAGTAACTATTCTATTAACGAAAAGTTCTACCGTCTGCTATTTAGAACTACATACCTAAAATCATATTGCAAGCACCCAAAAAAATCGGCGCTAACGGACTTTATATATCGATAACGGAAATGCTATACATATCTGTACAGCGCTAAGTTAAATGATTTCCTCTCATGATCGTTCACTCAAGGTAAGGCTTGATGAGGGCGAGGTCGGCGCGCTGCCGGCGCCGCCGCGCCAGCGCCTCGCCCGCCAGCACCGCCACCGCTGACAACAAACCTGCAAAAATGGTCAATCCTCTCCTCAAAATATTATCTCTATCTTTGTTAAAACTCCAGGATTATGTAGGTGTATTCATGACTGCAACAAACTGCACATCAATATCACATACGTATATCTTTCGACTTTTTCGTTAAGTCTCATGGAGTAGGTGGAGAGCCTATTGCCACACACAGGGCACAGATCGAAACTACTAGAAATTTTAAATTAGAAAAATCCACGTTACGTTCACACATCCAAGTTACGTTTACAGAAACTTCAAAAGAAACTCTCATCAGCGGTACATGGGTCCAATGACCATATATGGCAAAGAAACTTAAACAGTCAGTGATGTCTTCAACTTCGTAAAACTTCACTAAGCTCGCCAATCGGAATGTATTTTCAAGGAACACATTATTTACTTAGTTTTATCCCGCTCTGTGTTTGCAAAGCTTTGGTACACAGTAGCCTTGCTTTATTTCTCCCTTTTAAAACCTTTTTTTTTAAATATTACACAAGTTAAACTAGAAATTTCCTAATAATTAACAATTGTACGTCGTCACGTACTCTCGTACGTCGAACGAATAACGCCATTGTTAAAATTGAGGTACCTACGTTTGGGAAATGGAAAGAATTTATAACCTTGATTAATTACCTACTCTACTCATTCCTGCGATTAAAAAAATGTTTATGTACATTTTTTAAAGAATTTCTGACCGTAAAAATTGAAAAACGTCGATAATAAAAGAATATAAGTACACATTTATTTATATTTGCAGTCTATCGGCCGTC
>DWMG01002013.1:0-13981 GCA_018244855.1 Elbella merops | reverse complement strand
CCACACGACTATTGATTTATTCGAGTTTCACCCGAACTTGTGCAAATCGTTTCGGCGCCACTGAGTTGATTGATCATGAAATGCCATTAAGGAATTTTTCACCTAGTTTTTTGCTAATATAAGGTAATTCGACCATGTTATTGCATTAAATCAAGACTGCAACATCAGATGTCTATATGTTAATACTTTTATACGTGAATTTTAGAAAAGACAGGCACGGGAACGGTCTCACTTTATTATAGTTCTCGCTTATGTTATTATCAAAGCCTTCGAGTTGTATATACATAGTTCATTTAGAAAAATAATATTTCCATAAAGTTTTCTGCAAATTCGCGGGTGATAAGATATCCAACGTTTTACGACACTTGCGCAGTACCAGCTGAAGGTTTATCGTAAATTTACAATGTGTCGTTAATATAAACTTGGGCCTATGAACCTATTTTTCGTTTATGGCCACCCATTCCCCGGATCGTAAACCTAAATACACCTGAAATTGGAGACGCATCACCTTCATCCTTATGGAACTATTTGATCAGATATTTCTTTAAATAAATACTAATGTATATAGAAGTGTTATACTAGGCTTAAATGACAACCCATTGATCGCGAAAGTTCTTGGTAATGGTTCACCATACAGCACCAACACGTACGTAGACTCGTGCAGATTGCCAAAAAAATATAAAAAAAAAACATTTGACTCTGCTAGTATACAGCTGTAAGATATAAATGTTTCGGTAACAGTACAAGGTGTTTATATCCACACATTATTATTATTTCTTGGGCTGAGGTAAGGGTATAAATGTGAAGCAACTTTGCCATAGTTTACTGCTATTTAGAGGGCTCTTTTTGCCACCCATAGTGGAGCCAGCTATATTGGGAGAAAGCCAATCTTAAAAAAAAGTCAAATTGAAAGTTCTGTCCTAGTGGAACCGGTTAGCGGTCCCCAGTGCAAGCATCTTGGGTTCGCGGGTGGTGGTAGGGGGTTGTTGATAGTTTATTTAATGTTATTGAGGGATAAAAGGAACTCGTGGCCAGTTACCGTATCCAAAAGAGGAGCAAAATGGATATTTGGGACCACGCAGGATGCGGTTTCGATTCCACGTAAGATACGTTGAACAAAGGGATGTAGGTCGCATAACCAGCAGCGTCACAATTATACTCGTACGTACTATTCCTTTGCAGATAAGAGTTGCGGAATGCCTTATCTAACTGTGTCAATTGTGCATGTGCGTTTTACTGTTCAAATTCGCTATAAACACTTTCAATATCGACAAAGGCGCAACTGGCACTTGAAACAAGCGATTGCATTTTGTTATACATTACTGTTGTTTAATCTCCCATATAGAATCAAACAAAAACTCGCACGTAGGAAGGATAATCTGCTTAATGCTTGATTCTATATGTCTGCCTCTAACTATTAAATGCCTCGTTGGTCGAGTGGTTGCAAACGCGACTCCCGATCGGGAGGTCCTGGGTTCAAATCCCGGGTCAGGTACTATTGGATTTTTCTAATTAAGAATTTCTAGTAATGACTCGGAGTCAAGATCGGAGCCCAGTGTATGGAAATACGCTCACCACCTATTCCATGGGACGTAAACGTAACTGGTGGAACGTGGGAGTGTACTACAGTCCTATGCCTCCCCATACATTTTTTTTCTATGTCTGTTTGCACTGTTTCGTGTAGGGTAATAATATACTTGCTGTATATGACATACCCATTGGTTCATTGGTTAATGAATACGCGTGCCGAATATCGATGTCGATTCGATTTCCGATCCGTGACGCAATATTTGCGCGACTGAGCTCAACTTTTTATTTATTCACATGATATATTTATCAACTGACGTAAGCCCCTTTATCGTATTCTTTAATTTCATGCACAGTAATGTTATTATTCACGTTTTACTATCGTACATATGAATTGAATTAATCATATATAATGTAGTTATTCCATGAAATTTATTTGCACATGTAACTACATTATGTACCTACATGCGTGCATGTATGAAGTGTGAGATGAATGTAGAAGTACCACATCAGGTCTCTAAGGATAGAGATACCGCACTCGATGCTCTCTGCCTGATCTAGAACCACGATGCTCTCTGCCTGATCTAGAACGAACATAATATTAATAAAACCTTCGAATGTCTATTTAAATACATTTTTGACAGTATAGTTTCTGTGTCGTTCAATTTTCCATTTTGTACATGATTAATGGTCCAGTAATGATATGTATGACTCACCATCATACACACCACCAAGCATGTCTTATCAGGATGATATTCGGCAAAGCGGGCAAACAAGCGGTCAGTTTGTATAGAAGAGATAATACTAATAAATTTTGCCTATTCGTGATAAATACATGGACTCGTCGTGCATTTAAAATACGAAATTCGCGATAAAACTGTTGAATGTAGAAGATAGAGATTTTTGGCACTCGATGCTTCCTGCCTACCTCGTAACGCTCTTGGTGTGTGTATGTAATAATAAAAATACCGCAGTGCAATTTGTTTTCGGTATCAAACAGAACCATTTTATGTCGTAGAACGTAAAATCAGTTTATCCTGAGGTACAGTGACAAGTGATTTTACAATAGCGCAGTAGTTATTATGGCATTTTTCATAAATCTGATTCCAATATACAAAAATAATTTGTAAATTCGACTGCTAGTTTCAGAGATAATCACGAACGAACGAACAAAAAAACAAGACGTTTTTAGCATAATTACAACAATATAGATAGGTATTTCGTATTCACAATCTAAGCTTCTAAGACCCACTGCCACAGGTATACATATCTGCCAAAAACGTCGATGACTCATAGGGTACCAATTTCATCACATAAGGTTTTGGTACTCGTATTGTTATGGTGTGAGATTGTCCCACTGCGCCCATATTGCAAACGGCGACGTCATGGCGCTGGCATTCATATCATTCTCAGAGTTCAGATGATGCGCTGCAAACTCTGCCTGGTCAGGTAGCAGTGCACTGACATATCTACATTAATAACCGGATTAAGAACGATAGGCCACATGAGGTCAGACACGTGAATTTAAATTTGATAGTCAAAATTTTACAAGAAGCTTTGGACGACAAGATTCCTAGTTAGTTTTATGTACGAAGTTAATTCTTTTTCTTGCAAAAACGTGTTGGTAAAAGAATGGAAAGCAGGACGTAAAATACTAATACTAATAATAATAATGTAATAAATTTAGTTAATTCTTTAGTCATTTCATTCATACCTTAGTTATTATTATTATATCCTTACGCCAGGCCCCATATGGGGTAGCAGAGCGCACCGACCGCCAGATATCTCTGTCCTTACAGACACGACGTGTATTTTATACATTTATCACTCTCTTCAATGTTTACTCATGTCGTGATATCGTTAAATAATCTATACGTATAAATAAAATTGAAGTGTCTATTTGTAATATCAAAATAATAGCTTTTTAATGAGTAAATGTGAAAGTAAAGGGTACATGTAACAAAAACGAAATGTTTAAAAGTTTTGTGTTTCAGTCTTGTTTGTTTGAAACGACAGAATCGATTTTGACGGAACTTTTAAAGACAGACAGCTGATGTTATGAGGAATAACTTTAACTAATTTTGTTTTAGAAAAATGTTGGGGTTCCGTACAAACATATACATCCCATAGAGGGAATGAAAACCACACGAGGTAAGTCTAGGATACAGCTAGTTAGCTACTAGTATATATAATTAATATAAGTAATAAGTTGGTAATAGTAATATAAATAAATAATATGGGCGGTATGAGTGATACTAATATGAATATGTAGGTAATGTGGGTAACTAAGTAATAGAATAATTGGGTCGTCATGATTGGGTCGTTGAAGCGACATACAAACAACATATTGACGCAACTTATGCATAAACATATTGTTCGTTTAAACCCCTCTAACGTACATCCTTTCACCTGTTACTTTTTTTGCATTTCCGTCCGCTCGGCCGCCGAGGCATCGCTACCCTCGGCGACCGGTTTAGTTGGGTGGTCTGTTTCGAAAACTAATTTGTAACGACCTACAATTACAAAAGTAATATTATTTCGTTCTACGTGCGAATTCAATGAACAAAAGATTGCACAGTTTTTTTTAATTACTTTAGGATATTATAAGTCATGTAATAAACCATTTGAAATTTATCTAGATTTTTTTAAATTAAGGTACCTCAGAATATTCAAATATAAATTTTTGACGTACCTAAAATTACTTAAATGTCTACTTAAAATATTAAAAAACGTATCTCAAATTACACTCACAGTTTAATAGTTTTTAAATACATAAGTATTCGAGTATTAATCATAATAAAATGATAATTCATAAAAATATAAATATACTGGATTAAATACATGATTAATGTTAAATTTAATAAATTGAATCACGTTTATAATGTAACGAATTCCAAACGAGCGTGCACTATTTCGATTCCTGAGGAAACATTAATATAATAACGTATAGTACTTAACAATGTCTACATAATTAGTAAGATAAAGATAATCGATATTCGAGTAATCGATTTATAAAGTAACGAATAATTTTAAATTATTCGATACGCGTTGCTTGGTTTATTTATAAACTGGCCGTGATATTTAGTAAGCGTCTACTACACTTCAGTCTGTCTCGACACTTCATAGAGGGCGCGTGCGCCACAAGTTCTGAACATAAGTCGCGAACAAAACGTATTTAAAATCGGTGTAATAGCAACCAAAAATTCTTACTAGTTCTGCCGATCATCTTCTGTGACAACATTATAGGAAACCTTCCATCGATTGGATTGCGCTACTGTGTCCAAGGTTCGTACTGTCACTATTTATAATGCATAGTATATGTATGTACATTACTTCCTCATGTTAAGATCAAGTCGCTACCTTTTTTATTGGCACACATTCTCCTGTTAGATCATATATTAAACTTTGTATTAATGTTGAATTGTATTATATAAGTCACGCAGGTTTTACAAAAAAACTCTTAAACATGTGTTGATAGTTGAAGAGAAACAAGTTTTACGGTCAAATTATAAATTCTCCGATATGTAAAATTCGATAAATCTTTTCGATCATTGGATAATGCGATAAATACGATAATAATCTTTTTCTTTCTTTTTTGAACGGAATCTTTAAACCTATGACGGTATATCAGGTATTCTACAATTATCAAAACATGGATGGCAAATTTAACAGTGAGATATACAATGCAGCTAAGCTGTTAGCTTGCGTTGACCTCGTAGTGGTCAATCGTTTTGTTATTTATCGTTTATCGAAAATGAAATATGCAGAAATATAATGAAGACTGCGGTCTATATTGTCAAGTATTTTTCATACGTATTAATTCCCCGATGATCACGACAATTTATAATACAACAGATTGTGGGGTATCACCTAAAAAAGACTAATGATGCCCTTTTTTATTTTCAGATGAAAGCAATAACGAATATAGTAGCATTTGTTGTACTATTATGCCTGTTGGGAGCTAACGGAAGGCACGTCGATGGTAACGAGTACGATGAACTGCCCGAAGGCGAAGGCCAAGCAGATCTAATTAACCGCATGAAGGACCATGCAACTCAGATGCGACACCGACGTCGCTCGCGGCAAATGTTTCCTTATGACTATCCACCTCCACCGTTCTATGCAGATAGAAGGGATTATAACCGTCATCAGGAAGAGTATCTCGGGCAGATAATTAGATCGTTGGACGAAATCGTCAGCTACTTGAGAAGGACTCCACCACCCCCACCCCCACCCCAACCCATATACATCCCCTACCCAGTTGTGCAATATAGACCTTGTATATGCCGTGGGACATTTAATTGTAGGCGTACAGGCAGTACCAATGGGACTTATGTTCCCACAACTGGTACCAGGATAGCAGGAGTAGATGACGATAATCGGATTTGGATTGCGACCCCGGAAAAACTTGGCCAGGACGACTATGATGACAGTGATGGATCCCGGCCAATATCCTTTGATCCTATACCGCCCAAGACACCTACGAGCAGACCGGCCCCGCCAGTCCTCCACGGGGTAAGCCTTTTAAGTATATAATTAAAACCTTCCATGATATAATAGGTATTATCAAAGTTAATTCTCAAGTTTATAAGTGAAGTCGTTTGTAAATATTGATATCGATCCCTTTTAGTTTTATAACATTTAGCGGTCAAACGATATATAATCTTCGTCTCTCTTTCTTAGGACACCTTTCAATTATTAAAAGCTTATAAAATATAGTTATAGTATATATGAAGAAAATAAATTTTTATCTTAAACTAGGTTCTAGCTTCTTAAAGTGTTTTAGTGTTCTAGCTTCTTAAAGTCTTACAGTTCTCACAATTTTGATATATTGTACATTAAAACTAGTTCCCACGGTTATTTTTTGTATTTTGTTTCAAGGCCTTTTCATGCCTTTTGGCGATGATTGGGATTGTTGACATATTTATAACATGATATCACGCCATGTAGTTCCCTGATGGGTTGAGGAGTGTAGCACTCCCACGATTCACTACTTAGTCGTATGTTCTACATACGTACGTCTCGTACCTCCCGCTGTGGAAGAGAGGCTGAACCTATTGCCCTACAACAGGCACAATCCAGACTACGAGTTATTACTAAGCATTGCATGTTAGGAAAGCCCAAATATATCTTGGTTTTTCGTTTTATAGACTGACCAAGCGACACAGGCCCCGGCTGCTGCTCGTCCAGGAACTTGCGAGACAGCAATTCTCGACTGCTGCAGTTTATCAGGCAAAGCCGAAATATTGACCTGTTTCATGAACTACAAGTGTGATGAAACGTATGCGACGAACCAAGCCTGTAGGCCGGAAGTGATAAAACGAGTTCTGGATAAATTTAAGAAAGCTTACGCACCCGTGAACAATAATATGTAATCTGTTTGGAACAGACCATTGAATTTTCTCTACTAACGTTTCTAATGTGCGAGCTCGTGATCAACTTATGAAAGTAAATCGTATTACTTTCCTAAAGTAATTCGAAAATCATGGAGCTGAGAATTAATATTGGAGTACAATATTGATTTTATGTATGCGCTTAAACGACATGAGCTTGCAAATTATTTCTTATATCACCGTATGTAATGTAACACTGTGTACTGAATACGCTACACGAGTCAGTCAATTATAGAACTTTGAGGGTTTAGATTGTAAGTAAATGACCACAAATGCCATAAATGCAATTGTTCCTTTCCTTAGTGATTGTGTCTTCTAGCTTTAATAATACAATGTAAAGTTGTTAACACATTTGTTGCTGATATACCTACAAATGTTTATGATGTTGACATACAGTTGTTGAACAAAATTAACAAACTGTGTATGTCATTAACAATATATTAGTAGTTCATAGTTTTGCAAAATTATCTTATCTACATAACAATTTGCAACAAGTTTTTAAATTCGATATTTAGCATTTTCTTTATGAATTAAATCGGACATCAGTGGCACATTCAATATCAGTCACCCAAAAGTTATCCGTTTGAGGGTCTCGAAGAATCTTATAGACTCATGTACAGTAAAGTGCAAAAGTGATGCCGCGTCTTCCAAGCCATTTACAGTCGGTTGATTTCAGTCCCCGAGTTGAACGACCGGTCATAACGGGCTCTTCCGAGGCGGTAATGTATTGCCGAGTTTACTTGCAAGATCAGATCTCTCTTAGGAACTCTCTCATATAGTACTGCGGGTTCACTTTTTGTACTGTTCAATCAATTGTATTGAGATATAGGTACGAATCCAATCATTCGACAATTTAAATAATTTTATCCTGAATCAGTGTCCGACGTAGTTTAAATTAGGTATGACTAAGCATTAAAAAGCATTTAATTACGATTGTGTATACATATAATAGATGTTACTGTAATGATATATAATGTTATTGTATGTACTAATTAGTTCCTAGTCTATGAACATTTTTATAATGAAAAACAGTATTAAATAGTGTCGGGAACTTGTATTTTCCATTAATAATAGATATTTATTTGTTATTTTTTTGTTTTGTATCGATTTGAAAATATAACTAAATACCCCAATCGGTTGAATATCTTATTAAATAATAATAAAACTTCTACGCATATTTTCTTTATGTTTAGTGATGACGACTGACATTTTTTTCTCTTTTTGATGGTTTTTTATGGACGTTTAAGTGGGTAAAAAAACCGCTGTTATAAAAACTTACCGGAAATAGTGATTAGATAAGCTACAGTAATAGGTATTAGTTTATTTACATTTCGTAGTTATTGTGTAATAAACAGAACACGTGGTGAGATGACTCATAATTATGTAGTCTCGTACGAGTAGGTACGTCTGTGACGTCTAATTTGGCGCTAAGTCTTGCTGAGAAGATGGGCGTTGGTAAGATTACGATATATCAAGGTGGGAGTACCTATGACGTCTTTACGTCCACTGACACAAAATAGACGTCTATGGGAGGGAGTACCTATGACACAAAATATTATTTTATCAGTGAATGTACATATAATAAGTTTTTGCTAGAATGCGGAAATGCGGTTCCGCCTAATATCGTCCCAAAGTAGCTATTGTAGGTAACAATTGTAACACTAGCCTTATACATATGCAACATGTGTTATATGGCATTGTATAACCATGTTTCTGTAGAACATTTATTATCTGTGGCGGCTACCGTGTTACCGTGGAAATGTGTGATTTTCTCGCCAATGACTTCAGCAGTGAGTTATCATTACACACAATTTTGATAAAATCAGTTCGTTAATTTTTCACCACGGTCTAATAAACAAACTGAGAACGATGCAAAATATTTTTGAAAATTATAATTCACATCTTTATGTGGTAATTGTTTTTCTCAATGGATATTTCCTGTATGGGTTGTAGCTCGTTACTGTTTTATCATTAGACCATCATTAGTCTATACTCTATAAAAGAGACTAAGAAGCGCAAATATATAATAGGGAGGTGACGTTATTTTGCACTTGTTATCGATGTGCATATTTTGCGTAAACTATAACTTCTGAATCTTATAACGCGCAGCAAAAAGCGGCACTTTTGAGACTGGGAGAGAAGCCCGCGCCGGCCGCCCGTCTCCCGCCGCACATACGAAATCCGTTGCACATTCTCGCGTCATTTCGCGATGTTTATATTGTCTTAATACAGACACACGAGCGTGTACTCCCTAGGTTTTAACGTATGCCCTAACAGTAAAAGATAATAAGTCAATACTCAATAATGCTATATTCTACACATTAGGTACATGTCAGAAAAATGTTTGCAGAATGAAATTCTTATTATATGTAGTTTATAAATTCCTCGACGCTATCAAATACCTGTTCATGTCACTTTTTAAATTTTATTTTAAATAATGTCATGCTCACAGCGTTAGCGACATCGGCAGGTATTTATTATATATGGCAAGACTTATTACGTAAGTCGTTTTAGCAGATTTCGCCGGAGAAATAACGCTAGTGAGGTTTTTTTTCTTTGTAACTTGATTTTGAATGATAGAGTAAAATACAAGCAACATTAGCTAAAAATGCAATTATGTACTGTACTTAAATGCGTTTGAAAATAGTTAAAATGTTTAACTCGCGCTTTATTGCTGCAATCAAATACACTTAAATGATTGTTATCTGCGATCTCTTTTATCTGCGAAATACGAGTAAATGTTTGATTAACGAGGTTATGGGCAAAAATCTCCCGTGAAGCCTAGTCCGGCAGTGGATTTAAATACGCTGGTGTTGATGAATATGAGATTTTGGTCACGCAAAGTGACCACTGATTAATTTTCTTGTAACTTTGTACTGCCTTTATCTCATCGTTTATATCTTGTCGCCATCATAAACCTATGTATCTTAATCCAATGTCTCACATAGGCCAAATTGTCCATATTGCCCACGCTGGGCATGCGGATTGGGAGTCGCAGAATCAAGCTTCTCGCAAAACCCACGATACTGTGCGCCGGCGGTCACTGCATTTATTTGTGCCCGGGAATACTTCGACATACCGTGATCAGACATTCGCCACTACATCCAGTTAAAAACAATGAACATACTTGAGATTCAGCTTGAGCATTTTCATTTCCATGTGACAGTTCACACGACTCCTACGTAATTGGACGAAATAGCTATACGAGTTTAAAACGAGATGCAACAATACAACGCAAGAAAGCATATCAGTTAAATGTATGCCGTGGGATAATTTTATGTCAGTTACTAATGATATTATTCTTTTTCTCACTTTTATCAAGTTTTTTTGTTTCAATTTGACACTAATTCTTTTGAAATAAACCCCATACTTATATTGATTGCTGCTAACAATATTATTCGTTATTAAAACACTTTAATATGTGTGCTCGTTATTATTATTACCATATCACTATCACGTTAGGACGTACCCAGGATAGACAGAGAGTTGCCTAATACTCTATACTTACAGAGATATGTATATTTTATTTTGTTCATTTATCCTCAATATCCCTCATTTATCCTTCTCTCACTCAAGTTTTTGGCAGGTTTCCTGCGTTCCACAAAACAGGTATCACACATCAAGGCGAGGTTGAGGTCCATTTGATACTAAATTTGCGACGACCGGTTAGTTCGAAAATAATAATTTGTACAACAAAGATAGAAGCCACGGTAAAACGCTTTATGAGGAGAAACGAGTTCAGAGCAACATTGTGCAACTACGTGTCAGTCTTTTGTTTAAAATTTCTCACTCGGTTGCAATCAATTACGAAATTAATGGCTCACCGGTAGAAATCGATGCTCTATCAGTAAATTCCGTACAAAAGGTTTTACAACTTCCGAAGCTTAAGTCTGATGACTTTTGGAAGGGTGCAAAGATTGTACAATAGTTGGGTGCTGCTCTGAATGAATTTTGAAGAGAGCGCTAGCACAAAGGCATGTCATGTAACTGAAAATCAGTGCCACGTCCCGGTGGTTTTTTCAGTAGTTTTTTATGGTTGTGAAAAGGGTTGGCCTTTTCACTAAATTATGTTGCAATACTTCATTTCAGGTTTCAAGAGAAGGTAGATACATATATAATTATTTTTTATATCACCATTTCCCTGCCGCTTGCAGTAAAGTATACTTTATACTTACATATAAAGGGACTTGTGTGTTCTGTGCGATTGTAGAGGACAGGTTTTCAGGTACATCTCTGAGTGTCGGTTTATAAAGGACGCCAAATTCCTCACTATACAAAATATTGAAAATAATATTAAATTCATTAGAAGGTTACAACTTTAAATGAAGTAATTATTATGCTTACTAAATATTTATTAAACATGATATATTATATTTTCATATTATATTACACTTGGAGTTTTGTAACCAAACAACAAATATATATACATATGTCGGAGACGGAGACGGTCATTAGAATTGACATTAAACGTATCGAAGATAGTCAATAGTACGGACGTTTAATGATTGGTGGAAACACAGCAAGATACATAGTAGCACTATCGCAATATCGATACATAGTTAACTACGTGCTACAACAGAGCCTAGCTGGTGGGGAGACGTTGGAGGAAGAGGGACTTTCTATCTGCCTTCGAAGAGAGCGGATCCTCCACTCTAGGAATTGTTACTCGTTTCGTTTGCCCAGTGGCTAGTGTTTTCTAGGCAGGCTCATTTGTAAGACGTCAATACAGTGTGATTTTAGTGTATGAACGCTGTTTCTTTAGTCCGTTTACCCAATTGCTCGCCCACATACTCGCACATACTATGTCTGACGATGGTGCTAATAATACCACCAATTCGACACATCCGACATATATGTATATGTACATATATAGATTTTTAACGTAACATCACGCCTGTAATCCCCGAAGGAGTGAGCAGAGAGTGTAGTACATCCTCAGGTTTCACCAGTTACGTTTAAGTCCCACAATGGAATAGGTGGTGAGCCTATTGCCATACACCGGCCACAGATCCAGACTCCGAGTGACTACTAGAAATTCTAAATTAGAAAAATCCAATAGCGCCCGACCCGAGATTTGAACCCAGGATCTCCCGATCGGCAGTCGCGCTTGCATGAGGCAGTCTAAATAATTATATTTTTCTTTCAATTTAAACAAATAATAAATATATTTTTCTTTCAATTTAAAACTTCGATGAGTTGTTCAATGACTTGGCATTAAAGTATGTTATCTGCACATTTTTTAGAACTCACAAGTACAAGTACGTATTCACTTAAGAAATATGTATGCACTTTGTTATCGTAATGAATTGCATTCGAAGAACTGGAAGGTACGATTTTGTGACTGTAAAAATCATGACTACATGGCTATTATGGAGTTAAGTAAAATATGTAGTATGAATATTTTTATTAATACTAAATCTACATTGTATTAGGTGAGGAGCAAACAGCAGGAGCGTAAAGTGAATGAAATCTAAGCCATTTTTTCCGTTCTAATTCACGCTAATTTAAAAATATTTTTAAAAGAAACAAGATATTGTTTTACGAAATAATTGTATCCGTAAATTTCGAATGGTTCGCATTACTCACAAGTTGTTGTGATTATTTGTTGCACTGATTTAGTTGAGGCATTACATTTTATATGGCCAGTGATTTTCATGCCGTATCCACCAATTCTATTTAGCACTAGTCTACAGTGTTTTTCAATTTTTACGAACAATTAAAATTGAAGACAACACTCTATAAGAGAGGAATTTGACAAGCTAAAAATATTTAAAAAATACGTTTACATTTGTTGACTGCCTCGTTGCTCAAGTAGTTGCAAGAGCACCAACTAATCGAGAGATCCTGGATACGAACACCATACCGGGTACTATTGAATTTTTCTAAATTGAAATTCCTAGTTAAATTTGTTCAACATGTTTATAAAATATTAATCGCAAAACACTCCTGCCATTAATCGTCTGCAGGAGCTTCGCGACTTCTAACTATGGTTAATAATGTCGCAGGCGGTAAGCACGATCATACAGTTAATACTCCGCCATGATAAATTACTGTATCGGGGGTCCTTGAACCCCGCATCCTTTGTACCCTGGCTAAGTCATTATGCTGCTATTGAATAGCCCTTACATTCACAATAATGTACTGTATAGAGACATTATTACTTATTTAAGTTTATGTTCAACTATGAGAATTACGTGTTTCTTTGCAATTGGAAATTATTTAGCTGGTAACCATTACAGTAATATGAAATTTTCGTTTTTAAAAATTAAGCGCCGTGTCAATGTCATTGGGCATGTAAATTAGATGGAGCTGTTTGCAAATAGATAAGAGTTCTATCATGACACGAGTTGAACAAACATTGACAACCTTCGAATGATAACCTTATACGTTTAACTTGCTTAAAAATATTCATTCATTGATATATACATATGTATATTATTTGCATTTCACGTGATTGTACATAGATGTTATTGACAATGCTTAGATGTAATGAACAATAAAGGGTCTTACAAATAATTTTCTGCAGATTATTAGACAAATAATAGGAATTAAAGGATCACTTAATCTATATATAGATGAATTTGTGTCAGCAGTATATTACAGATACATTATTATTTTGAAAATATTTTTTTAAAATTTCGTTCATTATTAAACGTAACATCACTCCTGTAATCCCCGAAGGTGTAGGCGGAGGAGTGTAGTGCACTCCTACGCTTCGACAGTTACGTTTACGTTCCATGGAGGTGGTGAGCCTATTGCCATACACCGGGCACAAATCCAGGCTTCGAGTCACAACTAGAAATTTTAAACTAGACAAATCCAACAGTACTCGTCCCGGGATTTGAATGCAGGACTTTCCGATCGGCAGTCGCTTTTGCAGCCGCTTGACCAACGAGGCAGTCTTTGTTCATTATAACCATCTTATCCCTAAATCTGTACTCCTGTGATTAAAAAAAAAAAAAAATAAATATCGACCCTTTATACTTCCACTGTTGGAATACGGGTCTCCTCTCATATGGAGAGGGTTAAGGCCATAGTCTGCCACGCTGGCCAAGTGCGGG
>DWMG01002012.1:0-13983 GCA_018244855.1 Elbella merops | reverse complement strand
TACACTGCTGCAGTTATTGCTGCTGTAACTGCTACTACATTGAAGCCTTTTACTTCACCGTTAACGCTAACCCGGTAGTCAAGTGGCTAGTGAATCTGTACACATTAACATATGTACATGTATGTATGAATTTTATAAGCTGTCTAGTTACCATAATACAGGTCCTCTTCAGGCCTACTTTGCGATCAGATAGTTTTGTATGGAGATATCCCAAGATATTACCAAGTGGCACAGAAAAGCACCAACTTGTGATCATTCGCGATGTTCAGCTTGTGCAGATCTTTAAAAACTATGAGGAAGAGATAAGTATATAGATATGCATGAAGAGGGTGATGAATGTGGAAGAGACACGACAGGTCTGATAAGGGTAGAGATATTTGACATTCTGTGCCGTTTGCCTAATAATAGAAAAGGTGGAAACGTAAAAGCGCTTCAGGCTCAAGGTACCACATGGAGAAGCTGCGGCGCTACCAGCTGAACCGGCTGCGGTACTACTACGCGGTGGCGGAGTGCGACGCGGCCGCCACGGCCGAGCGCCTGTACGCCGCCTGCGACGGGCTGGAGTACGAGAGCAGCGCCGCGCGCCTCGACCTGCGGTTCGTGCCCGACCACGTCGCCTTCGACCAGGTAACGCACCTCATTCGCCAGATCCTTTTAGGTCAGCAGAGACCAGTAAGCGCCAAATATCTCTATTTTTACAGACTCAGACAGACAGTTCAAGACTAACAGACACTTGCAATCACTTTGATAAATAAATTGAATAAAGTAATCATTTGCATGTCTGCTGCATAGCTTTATAGTACGCGCATTCATCTCATTCATCAGGGTTTGATATACAAATCTGGTTTTATAATAATTATTTTATAAATGATAATCAGCATCAAATAGTTTCCGAAGAATCTATGTGAAGCTTTATAATAAAAACTGCTGATTTTTTTACTGTATTTTATTTTTGTGTTTCTACATATTGTTTGTTTAATGAAAAACTATAAAACTCATAGGAGCCACGAGAAGTATGCACTAAGCTGCCCGACTTGAGCAAGTACAGGCCGCGGCTGTTCACCACCACCGCGTTGCAGCAGGCGAAGGTGGACCTCACCTGGGACGCCACCAACCCCAAACGCACGGAAACCATCCGAAGCGCACTCGACGGCAAAATCGATGACTTGGACCTCCAAGACTATTTGGCGTCAAGCAGTGAAGGTGACGCACTGATTCTTATTATTATTACATCATCATAGCTAACCCATTGCAGGGTAAGCAGAGAGCAGATCATCAGAGACTGCTAAACGTCCCTGTCCTCGAGAATCCAACATGCTTGTTCCATATCACTTCACTTTTTACACATGCAAGTAGGTTTTGAAAACATCTGATTCCCCCCGGGAACAGGGCTGGAAGTATCTGACCTATTTGCTCAAGAGGGGTCAGAAACATGCTCTGATCAGTCTATGGATGCAGGCTGATAATGTATGGATTCGAATAAGTATAATTTCATTTTACGCCACGGACATGATCAGATTAACCAAGCCAATTTGATATATAAAATTAATAATGCTTTATTGCAGATGAAAATGAAAACGATGCGCAAGAAGATTTGCAGTCAGATACTGAGAATGGGGATCCAATATTGAAATACAAACAGTTGCTTCTAGACATTGAGACTAAGGAGGATAAGAAGCGAAACAAGGACATGGAAATGCAAATAACTTGGGGTTTGGGCGTTAAAGATAAGGCCGAGGAATTGATCAAGAAAAAAATTAACAAAGGTATGTCTGACATGATAAAAATTCTCACTTTCTGTACATATCACACAATGATAAGGCCCTTATATTGTTCTTGTTATTATTTTGGCTGTGACACTTACGCGTTTATTTAAATTAACTTTTTGTAATTTCCAGAAGACAACAATTTAACGCCATTTGAAAAATTACTACAAAAAAGGAAAGAAAAGAAAAAGCAACGCAAACTTAACGAAGAATTACAAAAGGAAGACCAAGATTCAGGAGCAAGCTCATCCGACGTCGTACCGTCTGACGTTGACATGAACGACCCATACTTTGCAGAAGAGTTTGAAAAACCTGTATTCAAAAAAGGTACAATTTTAAAACAAGCCAAATACATTTCGAATGGTGATGAAGATAATGACAACAAGGAAAAAGCTGAATTGGAGCTTATTTTAGATGACGATGACGGCAAAGCACATTTTAGTCTTAAAAAAATACAAGAGGCAGACAAGGTCAGTAAGAAATCCAGTAGAAAAAAGAAACTGAAAGAAAAAATAAAAGAGCAGAAAGAAAAACTACCAGACTTTGAAATAAACCTAAATGATCAGCGTTTCTCATTATTATATAACTCCCATCTTTATAACATCGATCCTAGCGATCCTAATTTCAAGAAAACGAAAAATATGGATAAACTGATTCAAGAAAAATTAAAGAGAAGACCAGTGGACACCCCTGCAAATGTTACAGAGTCAAAAAAATTGAAAGAGGATGCTGAACTAAGTGTCTTGGTGAAGAATATTAAAAGAAAGACAAAGAATGTTATAAAATAATTGTTTACAGTTTTTTTTCTATTATCTGGTAGGCAAGTGTTTAGCCGCAAGGCCGTCATTCCAAGCTGACAGAAAGCGCAGATGCGTTCTAAAGTTAAACACGAATATATGGAAAAAACCTATTCAATCTTGTTTTGAGGTCCTGGCTTATGTACATATGTCCGTAAACAAAGACTTCTTATTAAATTATTATATGAAAATATTATTTGTATTATAAATAACTTATCTAAATAATAAAAATAATCTTGTCCTAGTCTCGTTATAATATCCGCTACGCATAACTTAATACAAATAATATCTTCATATAATTTACTGTGAAGGTAATTATTATCGAATAAAATAAAATTGAAACGATTAAGACATTAATTATAACGATCTATTGCCTCAAGCGTCACATTGAAATCTTACGGTTAAAAGAAATTTTATTTCTCACGAGAAATAATAACGGTTACATAAACTGAGAAACTTAAAGGAAAATTGATAAATTTGTCTTTTATGTGCACAAGCGCCCACGTCTTTGTACGTGTGTTTCTGTGTGTATACATGTCCATACTTGAAAAAATAAAGTTAGTAAATGACGACATTTTTTAAATTTAATAGTAAAATAAACAATTCAAAACGTAGATGTACAGATTTAATCAACAAGAAACGTAATCGTATTTAAGAATATAACTAATTCGAGTGTTCGTGAATTATGGTGCGTCGTTCGGTGAACTTCGCGGGAACAGGCATTCGGCAAAAAAGCATGAATATTATTTTAATTAGCAATAAACTATAATTTGAATACACAATAAATGAATGACCTGAATTTTAATAAATCTGGGATAAATGTCATATCCATTTTTATAATAACGTTCAGAATTGCGCCACAATTCCGACCATTGTTCATGACAAAAATATATTCATTTGTTATGTACTATAATGATTTTATTTTTATTTCATTTAACTCTAATGTCAGTATAAATAGAATATGCAAATAAAAGTAAAAAAAATTGTGATCGTAAAGCACACTATTTTTCGCATTGTGTCGGGCCAAGTTTAAAATACTCCAGATTTCTGTATGCAATGGAAATTTCAAATATATTTAAGTTTCCGTTTCAGCCGAAACAGAGCGAGACTGAAAGTTTTGTTTCGGTTTCGGCTGAAAAAACTGTTTCGGTCGGACAGTATTACAAATTATGAGTATGTATGTTTCTTGTGGTTATGAAAAAATAAGGTGGAGAAGACCATACGGTCCTTTGTAAAATATGGCAGATAACATAATAGTTTTCTTTACATCATTTTTATTGTATTGGAACGGAAATTAATTAGTAGTTTAGGCTTACTGGATCGTAATATTGCTATACTTATTTATACTTTTATTTTGAGGATTAACTGGTGAAACGTGTTAATGTACTACATTCCTCTGCCCACTCCTTCGGGGATTACAGGCGTGATGTTACGTTTATTTTAAGGCTTCTTTGACTCGAAAATTACTATTTAACGTTCCCCGATATTTACAGCTCCGTCAGAATTATCATCATTGGCCTGTTTCAGTCCACTGCTGGACATAGGACATAGATTCCGTCAGAATAAAACTGCAAAATTAATAACCAAATTTAAATGTATTATACAACAAATTGCAACGTCATCGGTAATGTCATGAAGATGAGGCGCTCAAGGCCTTCTTTATTTCTCTGCCCAACGCGGCGCCCAGCGGCGGAGGCACGGCGTTCCCAATCTGGAAAAAAATATAGTGTGCTACTATGAAAAGCAGATATCGTCATTCATCTGTGTCGGAATGGAGAAAGAATACATCCTTACATTTACAGCAGTTACGTTACAAAATCCGCACGTGATGTGGGAAGAGTGAAAGCGAGAGGGGTACCTGTCGGTGCTTGTCGAGCACGGAGCCGGCGAAGAGGTAGGAGTCGCGGAAGGCCTGCGAGCGCGCGCACTCGCGCACCGACACCACGCGCGCCTGCGCGGGGTGCAGCACGCGGCCCTGCTTGCCCATGGGCTCGGGGTCCGTCACCGTCGTGCTGAAGTAGCCGCCCCACGACACGCGCCCTGCGCAATCGTTTATACTTTTACTAACACTCTTATTTTAAAACAAGATTCATAACCACCAGTGGAACACTAAAGAGGTAAAAACAAACCCTTCAATTCAAGAAACCTATGTACACTTTATATTGAAATCCACAAAGAATCGAAAACCTTTCAATCTCTCGTAGATATGTGATATTACAATTGTTTTATAATAGGCTAATGAGTCACACCAACGTTTTTTGTTATGTACAACAATAGGCAACTCAAGAAAAAAGGATGTTTTTATTTTTTTCCTATCTTCAAAAATGACTGATATTAAACGTTAAAGTAGGGAATCCACGGCAAAATCTAGCTGACTGTGCTTACGTGTGACGTCACGCTGCGAGCTGAACCGGCGCGTGCAGTACATCTACATACTTTGGCTTGCTGCGTCTCGCAGTTTCGCTATAAATCTATTTGTTTTTCTTATAGAGAATCAATAAAATGCTTAAGAAATATTGTATTGTCCCTATGAGTACTAACTCCAATGAAAAATGACCCAAAAAAAATTTTTTCCATACAATATAATAAAAAAAAATCGGAAAATGTGGTTAAAAGTTATGAAAAGAGCAGATACTGTCAGTCTCTAGTCACGAGTAATGTTGTAAAGATTATTTCGACGTAAGTTTTGTGTTCATTATTTATACATCCAAAAGTGATTCGTGTTGTTTTGGAGCTGTGTACTGAAAGCATTAAATAAGGCCCGTTTACTTTGCAGTTGCCCAAATCGAATTGAGGTATTGGTTAACCGCGCTTCTGTCATAAAACAGGCACTGTGTTGGATCCCTAGCTTTGCGGATAGCAGTAGGTCTCCGACTCGGTGTCAAGATAGGCGAGCCTTACCATGTCCTTATGAGCGGGAGGTTCATATATTTGGTTCACATGGATTGTCCTGTATCAGGAGCGCTGGCAGGTTATATCGCCGCGGTGCCTTGAATGATAATGATTTTGAGAAACGATGGCAAGAGACCCGATGGGATGACTAATGCCGTGGAGTCTGGGGCTTCACCTGATATGGAAGAACGTGTCATGTGTCGTATTGCGAACGTACGATGGAGCCAAAGTATCAACATTGGCTCTATCGCACGTCAGCAATAGTGCTACGTTTGCTGGAGCCGCTGCCGAAGACGCCCAGTGTCTAAGGTCGTAAGGATTGTGATTTGATGGAGAATTACACATTTACGGCGCTGGCAATGGAGACACTGGGACCTTGGTCTTCTGACACGAGAACGTTTATGTCAGACATGTCGACCAAGCTTGTTCTCGTCTCTGGGAACCAAAAGGCTGATAGTTACTTCGCACAGAAGCGTAGGTTCATAATTCAGTGAGAGGTTATGCTGCCAGTATTTTGGAAACCATGCCTCACAAGGACATTTTAGATGATTTTGTTTATACATATATTTTTTAAATTTATTATTATTGTTTTCAAAATGTCTTCATTTCTTTAATATAGTATTGGATTTGTATAGTAAAAATGTTTTTAATTGATTTGTCACTATGTTAATTTAACAAAAATTATAATTAATGTAATCGTTAACACAAACACAGCAACAAACTCTTAAAATATTAAGTGAAAACCACATTACAAATCAAATTTTATGCACGTAAATACTCCGCATCACACGCAATCGGACATGACACACGCAGTGTGTCGTCACGCAGTAGCGCGCGAAGGAACACAAATTTAAAAAAGCGATGAATCTTTACAACACTATCTTTGGAAATCCTGGTTCAATTTCGATGAAACAAAAATCTATTATTATTTGCACGAGTACGCGCATAAGATGCACTAACTTTTATAGTAATATTTTAATGTGTTGGTGTGACTCATTGCCCTAGCACCTGACGAGTAGTCAGTCACCATAGAGGCCGGCCCAATGGTTGTGGCGGTTGCCGGTGTGCGGCAGGCACCAGGGGATGAGCGTGTGCTCCTGCTTGTCGGCGGGCGCACAGGCGGCGCCGGCCGCGCACGCGCACACGCCGCGCAGCGCGCCGCGCGCCCCGCGCCCGTTCTTCTTATCGTCGTAGCGGTACTGCAGCACCTGCGCACCGCCATTCTACTAGAGCGTCTACCGACTGGGCCCCGAATCCTACCGGGCGGGAGATACCGTAGCGTATATTCTGGGCCCTAACTACATGTATTGTGCATGAACTTTAGATTCCTAAATTTATTCTATAAAGAGATTTTAACGTAAGCCACGCAAAATTTTATATTTAATTCGACTATTAATTATAATTATTTCTCCAAATCCAAACAAAACGTAATTTGCAAACATGCATCGACAAACGTGCACATCTTAGGTATTAGTGCTTAAATGATGTTCTGAAGTTCGCACTGCTTCTGTCTTTTACTTTTTATTTTAGAATAATTTACTCCTTTTTATTTTGTGAATTTAGCCTTATGGTACCAATTACGGCGTCTTTTTGCCCATTACAAATAGACGCCCCGATTGGTATCATCGTCAATGGACATTTCCAATTGGTGGAGCTTGTTAGTTATTGTTGAAAATTGGATCTACTTTTAAATTGGCTAAACTCGGTAAAATCGGTAAAACGGTACTCGGTAAAATTTTGGACATTTTCAAGAGAGCTTATTGAAAGAAGTGGTGAGACCAGGTATACTAGATCTTGAAATCTTGAAAATTAATACTTGACGCTTAAAACTTCATAATTTCATACCTGACAGTTTAAACTGAAAGAAGCCTTGTCGCTGTACCCACCTTACATTTGGTTCCATCGGACAATGTGACCGAGATGTTAGGTAAGTCTCTCCAGTCCGAACCCGGTGTGGTCGGTATTCTGCTAATCCTCGCTTGGACAAGTGGTGCCATATTCTTACAAATATGATCACGCAATTTTACGTTATCGTCTTTGCTACGAACCATTCGCTGGAAATGACTTTCGGGCATGCAGCCGTAGTCTATTTCTATTTTGTTCGCTCCGTTGTTTATTTCAGGCAGGTCGCTCATAGCATCTCTGATCGTGCAGGTCCGTCTCGGGGCCGATTCGTCCCACTTAATATTAGTGACGAACCTCTTGCCGTCTATAGTAGTCGTCAGCGAACAAGCGCGTCTGCTGAACACGTGCGTGGGTTCCGGGTATAAAGGTAATTTATATCCGGGTGCGGCCGCCAATATAATCAATCTCCTGCGCGTTTGTGGAACTCCATAATTACCGGCCTGTAAAATTCCAAAGGTACACTGGTAACCCATATCCAACAACGCCCGTAGAGTCAACTTTAAGACCATGCCCCTCTTGAAGGCGACAAAATTTCTGACATTCTCCAAGATGAAGTACTTAGGTCGATAATAGTCACAGTAGGACAAGTAGGATGCGACCAGGGAGTTTTTGAAATTGGAGTACTCCCTGGAGTTGAACCGATTCATGCCGGAGAAGCCCTGGCACGGTGGTCCGCCGCACAGCAGCTCCACGTCGCCCTGCGCGGGCAGGCGCAGCCCCGCGGCGCTGTGGCGCGCGCCCGCCAGCGCCGCTCGCAGCAGCGCGTTGCAGTCCTCCTTGAACACGGTGCACCCCTTGTTGTTCATGGAGTATGCGTGCGCGGCCGCCTCCACGTTCTCGATGGCCCACCTGCACTCCGCCACGCCCGCCTGGTGGAGCCCCTCCGAAAGACCCCCACATCCGGCGAAAACGTCTAGCGTCCGCAGGGGCCGGACTTTTACATCGGACGCAGCAATCGCGCCGGGTGGGACCGGCCGGCTCGACTTGCCCTTGCCCTTCCCCTTATCTTTGCCCCTGTCGGTGCGGCCCACGGCGGTGGCATGCTGCGGAACGTCTTCGAACTCGCCGGTGGCCTTATTGAAGGCCATTCTAAAATAAAACCTGCTTGGATCGCGATCTAACCATTCGTGTATTAAATTATGCTGCGGAATATTTTTTTCGTAAACTAGGTAGCACGGGCCCATTACGGCTGAAAATGGCACCTCCTTAATCTCATCGCTCCAGTACAATACGTTAAGATCTTCATGTAGCGGAAACCTGCTTGTGGTGTTTTCTGGTCTGTAAAGAATGTTGACCTTTACATAAATATCTTGGGGAGATATGAGAGGGCCGTCGCCGGCTGCCATCACTGCGGCGATGCAACCTACGCAAAACGGTTCTCCTGTATCAATATTTGACCCGCGTACGTTATTATCACTCTTTCTGTAATATTCCGGGTATACATCTTCACTGACCTTTTCCAACTTTATTCTGCCACTTTCGTTTGTAATTATACTATTTTTTAACTTAAACGTGCCTGGTTTTAAAAAGACACCACAGCCCTTTTTATACTCGTAATTTTGCCATTGAACTGTACTCCACTCGGTTCGATTGGCTTCTTTGACAAATTCAGATTTTTCCAAAAGTTTTCCTGCTACTTTGGGAATGTCCAATGCATCTCGTTTAGTCTTGCGCTCGCACGACGGACAGAAACGGTGTTTTCGTAATATATTTGGACATTCCGGATCTTCTGGAATATCTTCAAATCGTGCCGTAAATCTTTCATAATACTTATTGTAATAGTATGTTTTACCATCGTCTTCAAAATACTCTTCATCTACATCTTTGCCACCGAGTTTGAACCAATCTGACTGTACATCTTTTCTTTCTATCTTAGCTTTTCGTAAAATTGAAGATAATGGAGCACCATGACAACATCTATCTGCTAAAAACACTTCTCTTGGATCTCCACACTCTCCCAAAACAGTGTCTGATGACCTGATGAACACTTCTCCATGAAAATAGCCAACTTGAGACTTAGTTTCCTTCCACATATATGTTACTCTAGCAACTAAAGCAGGGATGTTAGTTTGCGAAGTTTCCAGCATAACAAAATCGCCATTTTTAAGTTCTGCGCCATCAATTTCAACTTTCGCATAATAAACTTTAGTAGCATCTGCTTTCGTAGGATCTCCAATCCACTTAATTTTCCTATTATGGACTCCAGTTAGTTTTACCGGCAATGTTTCATCAATTCTGTCATATGCCTTCTTTTCTACTTGTTGGGATTCCTCTTCGTTTTCGGGATCAGAGTCTTCCGCTTGTTCCACCGCCATATTAGGACAAAGTCTTCGCACACAAGCTTTTTTAGTGCGCCCATGACCACCAAACTTCGCCATGGCACGACATGCATTACATTGGCCACAGTCTGGTAACTGACAAGCTTCACATATCCCACATCTTTTTCTTCTCAAGACCAACTCATGGTTAGTCTTATCTAATTGATTTGTAAAGAAACTTTCAAATGTTTTCCGAACAAGAGGTGTAGTAGTCGCTTTAGTCCAGGACTTTTTGTCAATCTTTTTATAGTCTATTTTTGGTCGCATTTTACGTTTACCGAATTTGATACCCATTAATTTTATCAATTCCCTCATACACGGTAATGTTATCAATGGCTCTGCATCATCATCTGCTTCTAAAGTAACTACTTGATCACATACAAATTGTGCATGTTTGTGAAGTACATCTTCAGTCAGTTTTTTATCATTCAAATCTGGTATTGTTGACTCCCTGACAATTTGCAATAAATCTTCATATGTTGGTTGAAGGTAATGATATTCTTCTAAATACTCAACAACTACCTTGCTTAGCCATATCTTTTCATATAAGTTATCCATCAAAGGGGTATATTGAGCACTAGGTTTGAGCAAGTTATATTCACCATATTCTGTAGATAATGTTATACAATTTCTCATACCACCATCGAAACCATGTATGAACCTGTAAGTAAAAATTAATGGCGTATTTTTCACATGCCATAAAAAGATCAAATTGTATATACAACATGGCTAAAAAATATTTCTCTATAACATTATATTACAAGAATATAAACTGAAATTTATTTACCATTCAATAATGGGACCTACATCCTTAACTGGAATAGATTCCTCATCTATATCTGGAGAGTCTGAACAAATGGATTTTAGGTATCCAGACATGTAAATTCGAACATCACTTTCAACAAGACCACTATCTATCGCACATAAATGGCCATGATGATCAAAAATGGAGAAGCCTGTTATATTCGTTTGAGGTCTTTCCATGATGTCTCCATCATCACCTGTGAAATTCAGTATTATATGTAAGAAATTATATTATTATATTGCTATGTCATCTTCCCTTTGCTCTCATCTAAACTGGGGATACAACTCTATGATAAAGATATATAGAGTATTAGAAAACAGCCAAAAGACCTAGATTTACATGTAGTTACCGATACATATTTTAAAACAATTATCATTCATACAATTTTTTATATTTCTGGATCCCTAGATCTTAACATGCTAGCATAAATATTCAACATTAATGTTGCTTAACAAATATTAAATCTAAAACAAATACTTATCTAATAAATGTGACTCACCAGCTGATAATGTTAATTTATCATTAGTTAAAGCAATAAACTCCTCGACAGAATCCTGTGGATGCCCTTCATAATATATAATATCTGAATTATTTAGAAACTGCCCACAAGTATCACATTTTTCAACATCCACATTGCTTTTTGGTTCATTGTTAATTTCATTTAGTTCTTTATCTATATCTTTATTGCTTTCTCCATTCGTTTCAGCCAATGAATTACTGTCCTTTAGATCATCTAAAGCTTTGCTGTTGCAACAAGTATCATCACTACAATTAACTTCATGTGAATTGCTGTTTATGTCCAATGATTCACATCCGTCTTTTGTTTTACATTCAGTCTCATTTTTAACTATAACTAGTGAAGTTTCATTTTCTCCAACATTTTTACAATTACTATCTGTTTCAGATGCACTTTGTGCCATATCCAGTTTAACTTTCTTCTATAAATATTAAAGAAACATTGTGTGATACTTATTTTTAGTAAAATCTATAGTGACTTAACAGTATTTTAAAAAATGATTACTAGTTATTACTAGTAAATATTAACCATTTATTAATGAACAATACTGATATAACACTAATATCCTCCCTCTAATAAAAAAATCCATGCCCTTTGTTAGAAATAGCATATTTTTTCATATTAAAATATGAAAGCTATATAGTTATTAATGAAGTTTATCTCATGAAAATATTTCAAGGAACCCAAGAAGTTAAGAAGTTATTAATGAAGTTTATCTCATGAAAATATTTCAAGGAACCCAAGAAGTTAAGAATGACATAATATGACTGCTGTCTTCTAAATGCTACAGAAATTACACCTGTTCTGGATCTCCACACTCATCATCATTGGATGAACACCTATTTCTCTTGCTTGGAAACATACTTGTGATCTTCAACTGACCGCTGTTTCTTTTAGTTGTGTTGTTTGCCCTAGAAAATTGCACTTTATATATTACACATAATGAACACTTAACATTTTAAATAATTTTGAAACTTTTCATTTCTCTGTTAGTATCTTACCATATGCACACAGGAATGATTGCTTCTTTGTCAAATATATAAAGATATGTAAGGGGTAGGCAGGGGACTGTAGTACACTCTCACATTTTACCAGTTACATTTAAGTCACATAGAATAGGTGGTGAGTCTATTGCCATACACCGGGCACAATTATAGTACCTGACCCAGGATTTAACCCAGGACCTCCCAATGGTGAGTTGTGCTTGCATCCACTCAACCAATGAGGCAGTCAATGAAATAAATAACAATAAATACAAAAAAAGGCTGTGATACCATAGAAGTTTAGAATTCAGCCTCTCTCTCTGAAGTTACTGTTTCCAAAGCCATAGTTCACACCTCTTAACAAAAATGTGTGTTTTAAACATAAATACCACTTTCTATAACAGTGAAGGAAAACATTGTAAGGAAACCTGCACTTTAGAGTTCACAAAAAAAATCTTTAATGTATGTGAAGTCTGTCAACCCATAGTTAGCCGGCGCGGCAGACTACTTAGCCCTCTCTTTCTGAGAGAAGACTTGTGTTTCAAGAATGGAATGATAAAATATTTGATAAAAAATATAAAGAACTGGTTACACTATACATTAAACACTACAATTCATTTTATGAGGTTATTTACTACCTCAGATGGATAAATTTAGATATCCCCAAAATGTTAAAGCTACATTTCAGCTATTATAAATTTACATAACAAAATCACTACTTACAAAATGATGAAAATGTAAGGGTAGGATAACAGGATGTATTTAAATTATACTTAAAGTTTTTAATCAAAATAAACACACACACACACACTTATATATAATGAGTTCTACAAGGGATATACTAATATAATGTAACATAAAATCATTGCTGTCCATTCATAGCGTCTTGATAAATTTCAATCATAGTTGCTTCACTTGAAAACCCTCATTTATCAATATTTATTTATCAGTAACATCAATAAATCAAAATATATATTGAATTTTACCAATAATACAATTACATTAAAAGAACAATTTCTTGCTCACGAATACTTCAAAATGTGCTTGCTTCATAATAAATATAAAGAAAAATTTGCAACATTTTTGGTTAAAAAAACAAAGCTTATACTTACTTTGTGTGTAAAGTCATATTAAATTCAGCTAAATGATTTTCTTTTACAGTATTGTTATTTCCATTAGAAAAAGACTTTTCTTTGAGTCTCGGACCTACACGTACATTATTTGATACAGGCATTTTGTGCGCTGATTTCTAGCACAGTAAGACTATTTAAATAACGTAATAACTAATATATAGAAATTCGGTAAATATCCAAGAAATAACATTAAAATATAGACTTATTGTTACAACTTGTATAATAAGCAACAAACTACAAAGTTCAAAACTTATCTTTTGTTTGACAGCAGCTAAAACGCGGGAATTCGGTAAATTCCTCTTTTAATAAAGCTGTACCTTAGATTTTCTGATTTAATCAAAAACAAAATCGGCATATCACTGAAAAATCACAAGTACGAAATTATACATTTTCGCAAAAAAAATGATTTAAAATCGTGTCGATATTATGATAAATGTTATTTAGTTCCCATTATTTTTTTACTTTCCAAACAAAAATACCAATAGTAAAAGCTTAAACAGAATATTTATGCAGACAGCAGACTAAGCTTATATTTTTAATATCTTTATTTATATATCCGTAATATAAACATTATTGAGTTCGCGTATTACGTGGTGGCATAATTTATTCTGTATTTTTATGGATGGTCAACAAACAGCTTTCTGATGCTGGTGTGGCGTTTCCGAACGCCACCTTAATGCTGGCGCAAAATAATGTACCGTGCCACATTTATGTAAATTAAAAAGCGTAATCAAATTTTGAACGCATTCAAATCGAAACGGGAAGAATGGCCTTTTATTTTTTAGTATACTGATTGTGTTTTTATACAGTACGGTAAAGACAATTGTTGCGACTACACGCAGTTAGGATTTTTGTTATGATAATCTG
>DWMG01002011.1:0-13983 GCA_018244855.1 Elbella merops | reverse complement strand
CGTTTCTCCTCAACAGATGGACATAGTTCTCCCCAAGCAAACCACTGAGGCCGGTCTTCAGCTTTTCGTATCTAACCACGAGCAAACACTTTGGATATATGTATTATTATCATGTACTACATCGATGTATACGAGTATGTGGAGGTTAGTTTAAAACTTGGTCGCGACCGAGGTGTTGGCTGAAAAGGGCAATTTCCTGGGGGATTCTTGGTGGCGTTTATCGAGCGCGGATCGGGATCAGCGGCGAGTCGAAGCTTTCATTAGCGCGCCGGGTCTTGGCGAATTAACGCCCTCGTGACAACCCTACTCATGTACCTCTAGATACATGTAGGTGATATTACTACGACAATATGGGTTCTTGAAGGTATGCGCGCAGTTTCATGTGTATTTTCATTCATATAACTAAATAGCTGTCTTAGGCGAAATTTAACGGTAACAGGCAAGATTTCTGTTGCATTATAATTGTTTTATTCTAGTACGCTTATGAGAAATCCTTCACGGAGTAGGTAGAAATAGAACTGTTTATTCATCACTTTTTTAATGTAACTGTAAGATAATAAACATCAACTTAAAAATTGTGTCGTAAGATATGTACTTACTGCACGTACGTAAGGTAGTTGCGTTTTTTATATAAATATGAGTACATTTTTTTGCAAGATTGTTATGTTGATTTAGAAACATGTTTACGTAGTCAAACTAATTAAATGATGAATATAAAACCATACTGAACTTAGTACAAAATTATATGTACATTTTGTACAGAAACAATCTGAAGTGTGAAAAGCAAGGTTAGGGTTGTCAGCGACAAGTGGAAGCTTTCATTAGTGCCCGGGGTCTTAACAAATTAACACCCTCACGACAAGACCAACTTGACACCGAGACAGCCCTTAACAAGTCTTAGGTATATTTATCGTAGGTACGTTCAGAACAATTTCCGTTTAAAGACCGCTGCTCTGTTTAAACATTCTAACTTCGTTCTTTAATTCGAACACTAAATTATATTTATATAAAAAAAATAATATAATAAAAATAAATAATAAAAGTATATAAATAAAAAATGCAACACAAAATACTGACTGAAAGAAAAGAAACACTAGTTGTAATTTAAAATAACATGAAATAGTAATATAAAAGGTTTAATTGTAAAAGTTATTAATTAGGTGCTATGAGGAGTATCATCTTTATAAGTCATTTTACATTCTTATTTTTCGTAGACACACTGGCTTATTCCTTGTTAATCCTGCACCTTAGCGGATTCTTGACCTTATCACGTTCGGGGGGCGATAGGATGTTTTCTCCCCATTTCCCTCGCATGATATATGGTGCGCGCGGCGGCGAATGCGACACAACTATTAGTGCATTCGTCATTAGTCACCGTCAGGGCAACGTTTAGCCAGCACTGTCACGGACCCCAGCGCTGCATAAACAACTACATTTCGCCCTGGGGATCGCTCTAACGGCACACAGTTTTGGTCAATTTTAGTGGTATCTCTTAGGTTATGTTACGTGTTATTTCTTTGGTCTTTGTTTAACACATTTACAATATTTATTCAATCTTTAAGTATATTCACCCTGTGGTGATAATAACGAATTTTTTAAATATGATTTTTGTAGAAACAGAGAATATTCTATTAGTCTTTATTCTATTACTCTTAATCTATTTCTCTAGTTTCGCTTACGGAAGATTCATTGCTGAACTTATTCTGTCTTAAGCCAGCGATAGCTATCTTGTACTCTAGTTTAGAGGTATGGTAATCATACAAGTTGGGGCAGCTTAATTATGTATTTGGTAATAGTATGTCTTTAACTACCGCAGGTACGTATTTCCTCAGGTAAAGATTTATGTTTCAATTGTGTCAGGTACACTCTCTCTTGATTTATCTGAGCGCTTAGCTTGTCTGAGAACTGCAATGAGGCAGCATACTAGTTATATCAGTTATTTACATATATGACATAGAAGTATACTTTTATCATTATTCAAAACTTTATTTAGTCTAAATTTTAATCACAGAATATATATTATGATATTATTATAACCACATATAGGCCAAATGGAGTATAAGTTATTGCTGTTACATTAATTTAAATAATCGACAGAGATCGTCGATAACTTAAACCGAGAACATAAAACTGCTATCGATGTAATAATGGGTATCAAATAAATGTCTTTCACGTAAGCCTTTATTAATACGACGTATCGTAAGCGAGCATTTAGCTTTAGCGTGTCCTGTCACTTTAATAGAGTTACGTAATAAGATTGGTTCATAAAGTGATGAATGGAAGCAGCGATTTATACTCTTTTAATTTGCTACAAATATTGCTTTATAGTAATATTTAATTTGTACAACACAGTTCATGAATTTCTTTTATAAAGTTTGATGCATTTTTCATTGTTTAGAATTCCAAAATATCAGTTGATAATAAACATAAACAGGTAAGGCGTTCACGTGATTTGAATACTGCTTTATTCCAAATCAATACGATTCCGTAAAAAGCTTGATTCCGTGGAGGGAGGTCTCGTAAGGTAAAACATTTAGTTAAGTGTCGCTCGGGGTGGCGTCCCCCGGCTACGCGGCGTAGCGGCGTAGCTCAAGATTAATACATCGTAGAGGCCGTGTTAGTGGTGCAACAATTTGTCTCTATAAATGTTGACTCAGCGAGCGGTTGGTTTGCGGCCGCGCCGCGCGATTAGCCCCGCCAAATTTATTGTTTAATTTCAAAGCCGTTATTAATAACCTGCGAGATGATTAAACGGATTTCGCGGCTCAACACTGAGATGGTCTGCTGTGATTTATACGCTGACTCGTAATACGTGTGTTTGAGGTGTTGTCGGGGGAAGTGTTGTGCGGTGTTTATGGTTAATTTTGCATGTCATTGTAAAGCCGTCGTACCGCACGAAATTTGATATGTTGGGTGTAGAACCAGATTTAACCCTCGAGCATTATATAATCTTTTCCTTATCGAAATTTAGAATCTTGTACTGTATTTTATGACAGACAAATGTAATAGTTTTTGATTTGTTATTTTTAAGATCCGCTGTACACTGCCAATGCGCGCTGGTGCAGGGTGGTGGACTATGCTTCAGACCTCTCGCAGTGGACGAAGAAATATCTGCTAAAGCGACATAACGTAAATAAGTGTTGCAATGAAACTCGCCATTCCTAACATATACATTCATAATAATGACATGCTTAGAACAGTTTAGAGCGAAAGGTATCAGTAGCTTATAAACGACTACCGAAGTGATATCAGTTTATGACCGCACACTTATGTAAAACACTCAGAAACTTAGTTAATTACCGGCGAGCGTGTCCGGAAACCGGACAACACCATACATTGCACCCTCGTCTCAGACAAGCTTCTGCGCATACCCGCGTTGATATGAATAAACGAGACACCGCAGCGTATGCGAACAGCGTCATAAACCCGAAAATTTAAGACGTAATTTCGCGCGCAGATACCGAGGTGGTTACGATGTTTCCCAACGTGATGAGACCCGAAGACATCCTGCGTGGTTCCGCAGAATATGAGCTCCAAGTTGAGGGGCATATTGTCGAGAATGTTTCGCCTTGTTGGACAATCGCGCGCGTGATACGGGGGTTTATGTGTGTAAGATGACGCTTGTTTGGCGAACTGCCGCTGATATGATAAATCAGTTTACAACAGCCAAACAACTCACTCGAGAATCGTAAAAGGGGTGGGAAAGGCTTAACAATCTAGCGTTAAATAAGATTATTGTTTCCTGCGTTCAAATATTAAATAACGAAGGATTATTAACAATAAATGAAATTCATACATTACACCAATACAGTTGATTGCGGCAGGAGTAACTTTGACGAAATACATGGTTAATAGATAATTAATAGATTAAATATGTTGTGCAATATTCTACGTCTTATGTACGTTATACGCGTATATTTTGAATGCAATCTATAAAATATAAAAATATAATGACAGTAACAATAAGTAACATTTCGCCTTTACATATCTCCACGAAAAGGTAAGGTAGAGCAATGTTGTACATGCATGTGTGTTTTCAGTTACGTTCACGTCCCACTAGGCGACTGGGGATGAGCCTATTGCCATTCACAAGGCAGAAATCTAGACTGAGTTAGAAATTACAAAGTACAAAAACCCCGACGTTGGGATGGAACTCCAGACATCTCTTCGCTTGCGACATTCGACCGAGGCAGTGAAATAAAGGTAATTAAAAAAAAAGATTGTTATTTAAAGTTTGTTATTTAAAAGAAAATAATAGATACATCGTAACACATAACAGATAACAGATACACAGAACCTTGAAGTTTTATTGATTATGTTAATAACTTAGTTAATACCTTCATTAAGTATATATAGTCACAGCGATAGACATTTATCTCCTGATTTATTAAAATCTTTTTCAGGTACTTTGCATAAGAAACAAAAGAATTTAGCTTGCAACTTGCAATCTAGCCTCAGTGTAGGAGTACTATCAAAACTTTCTAGATGAAAGAATATGCTTGGATTTAATCTTTAGTTTTCAATGACCGCCCAAGTAGAGGCGCGGCATTTTTGTAGTAGATTCATTAATAATAATAATCTTCATAACATATGTACAAAGAAATATCAAAATCACGTTGCATAGTCAGGTTCCATTATCAAATTACGCTTTTGATATGCTTTCTATACAAAAAATAACTTTAAACGGACGGGAGAGATACTATTTTGTTTGGCGAGATGAGAAGAATTGAGGCACAAGTAGCTAGTATATTTTTTCTGCTTCCGTCTCGCCTACGGATCTTGTAATAGGATTACCACAGTTCAGCAGGTAAGTGTCTCTAATTGCTGTAAAAATCGCCGGCCGACAATGGAGCACGCGGGCGGCGCCTTGGGCCTATACAGTGATTTATTGATTGGTCATTGTGTGGCTTGGCTGGATTACACATTGTTTGTTTGCTCGCTGCGCTAGTTGTGTACTTCTCTCTTGAGATCGTGAACAGTCTTCTAAACGCTAATATATGTAATAGAATAATTATAAGTTCGTTAATAATTACAATAGAATGATTAATTATAATTCAATAAGATATTTAATTAAAATTATTCCACAAAAACTTTATGAAATATGTATGTTAATTCAAATTCAAATTTGTTTCAAGTTAGTTAATTAGCTTCTAGTTAATGTATTATATTTGTCATTTTTTTGTATATTAAAAATATTGCGGAAGTGAGAACTCCTCCTACTCCTCGTTTTTTGAAGTCGGTAAAAAATATATAAATTCGGTAAAATAGTATTATTATGAATTTCACACAATGGAAAAAATCACTGTGGGTTATTATTTCATTGGATTCCATTGAATTACTGTTCAGTAATTAGTACCAATAACAGAGGTTAATAAAATAAACATTATTCGTAAAATGAATAAGTATTATAAGTAAAGAAAATACTCTCGTATTATGCAATGGTAATATTCTAACATGACACCCGAGTGTAATGGTGCAATGATAAAAGAGTTGATGATGACGTTAAAGTAGTATGGTAGTAGCTAACAGTGTGTCATTTCAATATTTGAATTATTGGTAAAGAATGACTGGTGAACTGATGGGAGCCAGTTCACGAAATCGGCACGTCCTAACCGCTGTGTTCCGAAGTCGGAATGGGCGATAAAGGGCCAAGGGCCGTCGGTCGGCGCATTGATTTATGTCCCGGGAATGATTTAGCGAGGTGAAAGTGTTACCGCCGCGCGTAAATCATAACGCCGATGTATTGACAGCCCATGAATACACTCATTATGAGAAAAATTGTTATTATCTAGACGCTACTGGACACGTTAATTTATTGACTTTTTTCATTCCAAATCACATATAGGCTATGAGTTGTCAAAATATGTACCCATTCGATTAAATTGGATTAAAATGTTAGCATACTTTGTGGATACCGGAATGACTGATAATAATGAAACAAGTATTAAATTTTCTTTATTCCACACATTCCACGGCATTTTTTATATTTGATATTTTCAATTGTTAAAGGTGTAATTGGAATTTTTAAATTAACATATAACATATGTACTGAATAGTTATGTAAGTTACAACACAGCATACGTAAAATCAGTTGGTATAAATAACATTATTAAATGAATGAATGAATCATTGTTATATAGTAGAGCAAGAATTTGTTCAATTTTCACATATTTAATAATAGTAAATAAAACTTTAACTAGTGTAAAATTTCCGTATCTTCTCCACACTGTTAAACTGCACTATGGCAACAATTAATTAATTTCTTGGGCGATTTTATAAATTAGTAGACTGGTATGATCTAAGTGTGGGTAATTGGAGAGACATCGCCAGTCGGTCAAATACCCCGCCCTATGACGATAGAGCTAACCTCAAATTTACGGTCATTTTTCACATAAATCAAAGAGAACCGACCAAAAGATTTATTGCTTCTAACCACGTTTATAATACCCGTAGACAAAGATCAACCAACCTACCTGCCTCAACTGCTCTAATTTTTTGCTCACCTGCAAATACGTAATATTGTTATATTACACAGAAAACGAAAGTATTTTTTTCCTTTCGCTTTCACCAAATCTTTTCTACTCCGTTATTAAATAAAATGTAGTGTACGTGTATTAAAACGAACAGAACTGAAAATAAATATTGTATGTAGAGTTCCCAAAAATTAATTTAATCGTCTACATTTATTAGTATCGTCGTAAGTAAAGATGTGGGTATGACAGTGTTCCCATGCTATCATCATTATCGTAATGGTTCCGTGTTACGGTGAATATTTCAGTTCTTTAGTTATATACCGCGACCTTTTGTGACACGCGATTCCACAGTACCGCCTGTCACTGGCCGGTTTACATGCTGACGCTATTTCCGTATAGTTTAGCTAATTATACAGACGCTTGTCTGTTTTAAAATGTAATATTTCGTGACATTGTTATACACATTGACATTATTATATATATATGACACACGTACTCCACGAAAAAAAAGACATGACATTAGGACAAGAATTATAACAGTACATTTCTACTCAACGTATGTATGTACATTTCTATACGATCTACATGCTTACTTTATGTGTGTACATGTGTTCCATATGAACCTTGTCTTGAGTGACATGTAAAGGAATTCATGAAATATATTGTTTAACAGTTAAAATAAGCGAATTTTAATTTAATACGAAACTGCTATTAGTAATTACACATATGTATATCACAAGCTTGTATAAGGTACTTACGAGTAGGTAGGTACATAATTTTATATCTCAATAATAGCTACATAATGTTATATCTTAATAATAAGAGCACAAAACGACAACATCGTGTCGAAAAAGTGTATTATTATAATAAAGGCACGAAGATTTGCACAATATATGAGATTACAATTTCGTTACAGCTCGATGTCGAGCGACTTTGATCGAAATAAAGGATATAAATCGAGTGACGTCATCGCACGTCACTCACGCGGCCGTGAAGGTTGAACAAATTGAGACAGTGCAAAAATAATACGGTATTGTATTAAAGATGAATCGGAATGATCGATCGAGTCGGGGCGTTCGTTTTAATTTCGATTCCACGAGATAGGCCGGAGGCGTGGTCGCGCGAACGATTTGTTTCACGTCCCCAGTCTATCGTCCTATCCTCATCCTGTCCTCGATCATACCTATCCTTAGCGACGTTAAGAAACTCGCTCTATTCCCACAGCTGCATGCATATGCGCCTGTAACTAGGTTTTTTTGCTATATATGTGTTTAATATCAAAGATCGGCTACATTTATAGCACGCCGAGTTTTTTAAACGTGTTATACTTATCTCGCTTCGATAAGAAATTTGGCCGTTAATATTTGTGAGCATCTTAGCATTGGAACTTAGGCGACATTTACATGTTATAGCACACATTACTATACCGGAAGATTTATGGTTATCTAAAGATTGTTAAGATATTAACCTATTATCACATATGATGTGAAACTTAGGTCGATCTTTTGGTATATATTGTATAAATAACGTGACGTATGTGTGTTCCGAAAATAAAATCAGGTCATGTAATGAAATATCTAGTGACTTCTAAAAAAACTATGTGTTTATATACACGGTTAATTATCTAAAAATATTAAAAGTATATCGCAAAATATATTCACGTATTAGCGTTAAAGAAAATATTAATTTCCTTATTGTAGATAGGTCCGTTTCAGTATTTTTTGTTTTACGTAGACGGATATCGCGGCAGCGCGGAGGAGAGACGACAAAATAGACGCGGAACTGTCACTTAACGGAATCAGTCAGAAGTTGGTAAATCCAATATCTAAGTTTGGAGGAGCGTCGTCTGAGCGGAGCTGCATAGAGCGGGCGTGCATCGCTCGATATCGTTGACAGTGATGGATTGCCCCTGTAGCGGTTCACGGCCGCACCGCGCCTGTGCCAACCACTATCTTCCCAGTATCAATCGAATAAAGACACGACAGAATAAGAATCCGAATGTGTGCTCCGTAATGGTTTTGTGTCGGATGACGACACCGACACCGGTCGATAAGTCGTTTGTATCAAATGGAGACCAACATACATATATGACTACATCCATATGACAATATTGATCTGGAACTACAAGGTCCTTTTACAGCAAATATCTCATTAAATACAACTGTTTATAAAAAGAGTAATTGTATTGTAGTATTTACAGTTGTGAATTAAAAATTTCAATAAATGTGAATTTCAATAAATATGAATTTGTTGACAAAATTGTATTGTACAAAATGAACAAATCTACGTCTAGATTACAAAATTTCATTTCTTATTCAAAATTTATAACAAAGTAAGATAATAAAAGAATTAAACATATACTTAAAAAACTCTTTACAAATGCTACGTATTAGTATAGTAACATATTGGTACTATAGCAATATACATATAGTTTTCCCTGAACATGCGTTGAACACTTGTTTGACTAAGAACAAGAACATTAACTCGGATAAGCGTCTCATTTCTCTCCGAATCATTTGTTCGCTAGGCGTAATAAATTAGCGCTCGTAGTTTATCATCCCAGTATTCCTAACACAAGAAGCTCACGAAGGTTGGTGAACCCTCACAGTAGCGACCGTGTCCAGCAGATTGTTAGCGCTGTAGTCGTCGACGCGCCCCCCGCGGCGCGCCACAGGGAGCGCTTCTGGCCCGCCGGTAATCGTGTTCAAATATCAAAACATTCTTTATCGTGCGCTTAAGAACTGTAATAATCTTTTGAAACATAATTGTCGTTTAATATTCCTCATTTCATTCCCTGTAGCGTCTTAAGGTGTTGTCTGTATTTCAGTGAACGCTATAAGAAACTTACGATCGATGTAAATTTGTTATGTAATATATATTTTAATTTCAATATTGTTTTTTGGGATACTTGGATGTATTAAATGTGTTTTTTTATTGATAAGGATTGAATGTTTTGTTAATATTTCGAAAACCGCAGTAGATACAACAAAGCCGTTGTTGGGGGTAGTCGAATATTTTAAAAGTGTTTTAAAGATGATAGAATAAAAAGTAAACGTGTGAACTCGACGTTATGTATAAGGGTAACAAGTTGTGCGAATGTTACAAAATTATGACACGATATCAATGTAACGCGCGTCTAACATGATGTATGGGACCAGGTGAGGTCACGTTGTCTCACGTCGGATGGATGCTGATGGATCATGTCTGTCGTCTTTGTTCTCCGCTCAGCGTTTTGTCCCAGCGACAAATTTGGGATCATTTCGACCTTTGATCCCCGCTATTACAACGTTTGATTGTGCAAAAATGAGGTAGTGTATGCGCGTTTTTTCTTGAATTTGATACAGATGCTTCAATGATTAAAATGCACCGCTACCTTATACCAGTACAGATCAATCATTACTTTTAGATTTACAACGCTAGCTATACGTGTTATGATGATTTTCACGTATGCGGATTAATTAGTTTCGATGCCGACATAATATCTGCATAATACCTACTACGTAATATTGACACGACTGGCATGTATGTAAAAAATTGTATTCTAAAATGTTCTCACTTATAATTTGTGGTTACAGTGCATGTCGAATATTTCGTTCCGTTACACGGCATGTTGGCGGTGGCGACGCGCGGCGGTGGCTCGGATAATGCCGGCCACCACTCCCACACCGCTAACAACAGTTACCTACAGACATGAGATGTCGTCGCGCTACACAATTCAATATATTTCGGAGTAATTTGATGTTCATTAAAGAAACTCTGGGACCGTGAACCAGAACACAATGGTTGAATGGCCATTTGTTGTTGCCGTTGAAAGTCACTGTAACAATTCGAACGCAGTTGTTCACGCGACACTTAGGCGTACTTGTGAAACGGAACGTTTTGTGACCGAAGGCGCCGGAGCAGCAACTCGCTTGGCGATTGGCGTTGGCAGCCGACATGTGATCGTTTTAAAATATAAATGTTCTCAAAGTTGGCACGGCCTAGTATTAACATGTGTCTGCTGTTCGTTATCGAAAATAAAATTGAAACGTTTGTAAAAGTAACGAAACAATTGAAATTTTTTCACTCACCTTGTTGGCTGCTTTTTCTGGTCGTTTTTTTCTCTTTCATCCATGGATATTCGGGAACGTTGAGGCCACCGCCGGGAGAGGGTAAGTCGGGCGGATATCCTGGGGGTGTGTGCTGAGGACTTAACTCGCCGCCTCCCAGCTGCGGCAGAGCAGTCATAAACTCGGCCATTGACGGTTGGCTGTTAATGAAGCCGGTTTCGGTGCATGTGTCGAGCATGGGATGTGGTGCACCCGCCGCAGTGACTGCAGCAAGCCAGAAGCCGTTACCGCCATGCTCCATGCGCGGATGCTCCTGCCCCGGCGCCGGCCCCATCGGTGGCGTGTTCCTCGTCTTCACAGCGAACTCCTCTTCCATCTCATCGCGCACCCCCATGCCAACCCTAGCGGTTTGCTTCCCTCTGATGGGGAATTCTTCACATTTTATCTTGCGAACCAAGGGGTTACTGTCGAGTGGTAGGGCGGCGGTGTTGCAAATCTCTTGCATCGCTGCCGGAGTCACCCAATGTCCACGGCGCGATCATACATGAATCGGTTTTCTTTTCCGCTTTGCCGCATGCGTTAACATTTTAATTCGCATGAGGAGTTAACCAAGCTGACATGTGTGCTTAGCGAGAAATGTATTATTACGTGGATACTAGCAGTAATAGAAGGTGATGTCCTCATATCTGGAACGGAAAAACAATTATTTATATTAACTATGAATACAATATATAACATTATAAAGGCAGGTTTTTCCTGCATATCTATAACATCTATCTGTATAGATATTTGAAAATGAGGTATTTAAATTTCTTATAAAAGTATTTAATTACGAGATTGATGAATCGTGGCTAACACGATCATTCTAAGTCAATGTCAGTGAAGTACGTGAGTTAAGACCCGCCGAGGGAAAGATATTCTATTGCAATTTGTTAGTATGCCACAATTAAGACCCTCTTAATCGCCTCAATGTTGTACTGAATTCGGAGGCGCTAAATTAAATGTAGCAGGAGCTTGTCTGGCGGTTATTTCTCAATTATTATTCGCGGACGTTCGACATTACCGCGGTTTTGTGTTGAATAATTTCGGTCGAGTCGTGATGAGCGGGAATATAACGAGCGCACAAAATTGTTTATTGTAATTTAGCCGCCATCATGAAGTGTGTTGCACGTAATACCGACGTAACAATAAAGTTATTAAAACTGTCATGGACTCCACAGAATGATAATAAGCGAGGTGATGATGGTTGGTAAAATGCACAGATTAAAAATATTCGACATGCGTGTCTGCATTACAATGGTCATGGAAATTTTTGTTAATATTTTGCCACTGGTGGTCTTTGTTTCAGGTTATATAAGATCATTTATATAAGAATTTGGTTGTATCTGAAAATGTAAGGATTGGAAAGGTAGATCTTTTATTTGTTTTATTTCTGCTATAGCCTTTCTCTAAGCTTCATCGCTGGACGTGTTTCTACAATGCTTTTGTTATTGTGTTCCTTTTTAAAGTATGTGATGGGCAGACAACACTAAATCATTGGGCGTTCGAACTTACTTCTAAAAGGGGTAAATCAAACTGCACATCATTTCGATCATACGTCCAGTGTTGATTTCGAACAAAATATAAAATATCTTGTAAGTTGTGCATTGTTCAGAAGCTGACAACAGGCAGTCCATCTAAGACAATTGTCTTCTATAAGTGGCACGTATTTACGCAAATACGCACCGTGTTCAGTACGTGTCGAACGTGTGGCGTCATTTTATTGCCGGCAACTGGTGGACGTCGGCGCATTCAAATCGCCCGCAGCGCCCCTCCAGGCCCACTGAAGTCGGAAATGTTCGCGAAATCCTGGCCGGATGCTAGCTTTCGCCGCTTGAATGTCAATTAAAATTCAAACCACGAACAAAATACGATTTTTTCCAGTGGAATTTGCGGCGCGCCCGAGAGGTATGTATTGCGGGATCGCGCCTTTTTTGTTTTATTTTATTTTTTTTCCAAAGCGGAACGGCTGGTGGTTAAACCTATTTTAATGCGTATGGGTTGCTCTGCGTTTTGAATTAAAATTCTCTCTACGTGTGTGTGTGCGAATGGACAGTGAAATGTAATTTCCTTTATAAGAATTGTGTGGCTATATATTTTTATACGCGTCGACGTTCGTGATTTTACTTTTTTTGGATTGTTTTATTATCTTTAATTTTTCGGTATATCCAATTAGGTTTCATAAAGAATTGGGTTAGTAGGTAGCTTGCAAAACAGCCTCAAACGATGAACAACTATTATACAAACATAAAAGACCCTTTGAAACATGAATATGCTGCACTTGTGTAAACTTTTTATCCGAAAACCACGAGCGTGAAATATGATTTGGATAAAGAAGATCAGCCTATACAATTATGAACAGACTCACAGTTATGACCAAAGACCGTAGACAATTACCTTCAACAATTTTTTTTTATTTATGACATATCAGGTAACCGATAAAAGAATCCTTCAAATCTGGCGACTGTGTTACGTTTACATAATCTCAACATTAAGTGACGTACCCCACCTATCGTTTTAAATGTCTACAACGCACAGTAACCCTCTTGTTTCTCGAAAGCACAGCGCAAGTTTTATGCCGCGTTTCACTTTTCCGGTGCTCCCTTTGGGGAGAGCCCCTTAAAAGCGCATAAAGAGGAGAACATAGCCTACTTATGAATTTGTTTATGGCCCTATTTTAGGAAGACGACGACGTGACACCGAAATCTCGGGAGCTTGAAAATAACAATATTTTTAATTTAACGTCCTGTAATCTTTATTGATATCGTTCGTGCGAATTTTACGTTACATGTTTAATATAGTACATGGATCTTTTCAAAAAGCCTGTTTGTAAGTCAGAGAGCACTGAGTGCCAAATACATCCTTACAAACCAAACGCATTTCTACATATACCACACTTTTTATTGATCGATTAGACAGTATCTAATAGATTTTCATTAACAATCATAGAAATTTCATAGAATATTATACTGAATACACGTGGACATGCTTGGATTTGCGTTAAAAACTACATCAAGGCTGTCTTTGTTCTTTGTACTTTTTCGGGTGATGGAACTTGCAAATAGTTCTTGGGTAATCCTATTTGTAGTCGAATGGGCTGGAAACACGCGTACAACGTTTGTTGCGTAAGAGCGTTGTACTTATCTACTGATTTCAGATAAGGTTTTTAAAAAGTGGGAGAGTAATTGAACAAGAGAACATCAAGCAAATTGTTATAACAACTCTTTGATCTCATGAAGGCCTAAATGATTTTAGGTACATTTTACTTGTAGGTACTTAAATATTCTGTTACATATATATACCTCCGGCCCGGTTGGATGACGATCTGCGAAAGGCTGCAGGCATATACTGGATGCGACAAGCCGAGGACAGGGCGCGATGGCGCTCATTGGGGGAGGCCTATGTCCAGCAGTGGACTGAGA
>DWMG01002010.1:0-13983 GCA_018244855.1 Elbella merops | reverse complement strand
TCCACGCTGGGCATGCGGGTTGGAGATCGCAGGGCACGGCTTTTCGCACCGCCGACGCTGCTGCCCGTCGGCGGTCAAACCCCCCTTTGGGGGAGGCCTATGTCCAGCAGTGGACTAAGAAAGGCTGATGATGATGATGATGATGATGATATACATATATACGACAACAGATTTTATAAAGATATGTATATATAATGGAGAAAAATCCAGACGCGCAACAATAAAGGAATTAACGATGTTTGTATCCAGTACCGTCGTAGTTCTGGAGAACACAAAAAAAATCCACAAAAAAACTATGTGAAAGAGTTTCTTAAAAAATTATATACATCAATATAAATATGGAAGCTACTCTCAAACATGGCGGAAGTTGGGCAAGAAGTTGATCTTAAAACTTCCATCATACGTGCACTTCAGTCGATCCTACTTTCATTGGGAACAGACCCAAAAATGACGAATAAAATTGAAATAAAAATTTTACTTCCTTCTCTCTTAATATACAAATTTTATCTCCATCTCTCTCGCCACTTACCGGCAACTAAATTATTACAACACATCAATCACTTATTATACAAACCCTCTTTAGGATTACTTGAAATTAAGAATATTTCTAAATTGCATATTTACTATTTGTCTTCGTAGATACAGCTGACCACGATATATTATATTAAAGTATATACAGGCACATGCATTAAGTGAGGGCAGGCAGTATGGTGACCAAATTAGAGCCCCACCGACCACATGATACGATTAACGCTCTCTTCCGGCTCATTAATCAACCAATGATTTATGACTCTTGGAACCGAGACCCGCCTTCCATTGTCTCCGGGAATGTTTTAAGCAGAAAAACTTAGTGTGGCCGACACTACTCACAAAGGTCGTAAGGGTAAATTCGTAAACCATCCATTTCATACGTGGAACTGACAGAATGGTCAAAAAAAATCGAGTCCGAAAAGGGTTTATTTAAATGGAGGATCTGGGGACATATAGAATAATGATAAATTTATCAAGCGACCTATACATTTCTCTGCGTCTATTTGTTTAATGCAGAACACAAAATCGTTCCTGGAATAATAATACGACTCCGTTTTGTTTTTGAGTTAAAATATTTTATTTGGACAGAAAATGGAATTTATAGTACCAATCACAGCATTTCATTTTGTGTATTTCTTTATTTCAAATTTCAGTCTGCAGTCAAGGATTCTAAAGTTCTAATTCTCGCGGGCAAGTCTATTAAACTTATATAAGCGTCGTAGACGTGGTACGACTGCATACGCGCACTTGACCAACACTGCCAAACAGTCATAGGTAACCCTACTCATTCTCTACCATGTCCAACAATGGAATGATTAAAGGATTTATGATGATGACGTATAATATCAATTACCAAGGCCGAACAAAATAAACACATTCATATATGCATATACCGATAAATTCATTGCGTAGCCGTGGCAATACAATATTTAAATATAGCGCTGCCGGCAATGGGATCAAATGATGCATAATGTTAATAAATACATTTATCAAGAATATTATACGAAGCCAAAATGCACACAGTTTCGAGAAATTTATAAACTCATGGGACGTAGTACGTAATACACATTAACGTAAATAGTATGTACCTACCTACATATTACCCTAAAACAATAGTAAGACACTAACTACAGTAAGACACAGACTAAAACAAAGAGATATGCCTTATTTTCTTATCAAACATAATCAATGTTACAAGTCTGAAGGTACCGACATTGCCATTGCTCTTTCAGGTATAGAGTTTTAGCCTCATCCAATCGCTATGTAATGAACGCTGCAAAAAATTTGTAACGGAACCTCCACATTTTAAAGGCATTATTAAAATAACATCTAACTATGTTGAGCTGTTATATTATTATGTTATAAAAACAAAAATTATGTCGAAATCCTTGTCGAAATTCTAATTTAGTGTCACCAAATACAGATAATATAAAATATAGATAATATACCATATTCTATGTTCTACTGATAGTCATATTTTTAGGGATTTTCGAATTTTCAATTAATGCAAAAAAACAGACAGCCCAGCGTTTCACGGGGACATCATAAAAAAAATCAATAGAAATTTCTCCATCCTCGCACACAACGTTGTTAAAGTCGGCGATCTATCAAGCTAAACTGTTTCGCAAAGCTACGTCCACATTCGGTTTTAACCCGTCTCGGGTGGCAACCGCAGCGACCGCCGCGAGATCAGCTTGACGGGCCCTCTATACCCCGCACGCCCATTCCGGATACACTTTTTTGTGGGCCAAATCTGCAACGGACTTGTCTTGTAACAGTGAAACGCACAATGGTAAATGTATTAATAAAGAATGTATAAAATTGAAAGGGAGATATAAAATAAAGATTTTATATAAATAATCTCACACTATTCGCCTGTCGGTCTGATGGTTAGTAAGCATGACTACTAAACCAGACTTTGGGAATTTGATAAAGTACTAGGGCCGGAATTACGCAGAAACAAACATGAAGAAAATTACTCATGTGTGTTTATCAACCACCAAAGCACAGGATCTGTCCAGTTTGGGATAAGATGACTGTGTATGAGTAACAACAAGATATTTATATAATTTATTTTGTTGAACAAATATTAAGGTCCATATAAATATCTATATGTACATATATAAGTTTAATAATAACTAACGTAACATTACGCCAGTAATCCCCGAAGGCGTAGGCAGAGCAGTGTAGTACACTCCCATATTTCACCACGATAACGTTCTACACGTTATTTATAACGGAATACGAAAATGGAAAAAAACACTCAAAGCTCAAACGTATACTGGACTGAAATAGATCATAATAAATTGAGAAGTAACTCTACATACAATTCACCGATGTTTGACATTCGAATAAAACAAATTGTTGAGTGAGTCAGCGATCATCGAGCATGCCATTAAACGCTTCTCCGAGTATTGGTCGATGGACAGACCGATAAAATAAAGCAGCCATTACGCGCAATGAGCGCGTAACAATTTACATAGCGAGCATCCATCTATTAGACAAATTATTGAAGATCAATACAAACACGTCTACATACATTCACGTTACGTCTACTTTATATTGAATGCGGTGGAATTTTATGTCACCGAATTACCTACGGCTTATTTGATAATAACTGATATGGTTTTTGAACAACATTTAATGACGGGGTACCTACGCCTTTTAAGCGCTCGTTAGTTAATTGTAAAAATGTCATTTAATTTCTTCTAAGGGAGCATAAAAAGCTTATCAATCTGTGATATATAGCTGTATATGGTGTATATGTGTATGTGTGTATATATATATAGGGGGTGTAAGGGGTTCCAACCACCACCTCAGGAACCCAAACAACCTCACCTGCACGTGGTGCACCCTGCTGTAACAGACGAGGCTCTGGCGACCGGCTGGTTGCGGTATAGCGCAGCCTAAATAGGAACGTCTAAATGCCCTGGCTGCCGACGGGCAGCAGCGTTGGCGGTGCGATAAGCCGTGCCCTGCGATCTCCAACCCGCATGCCCAGCGTGGAGATTACGGGCATAAACCTCCCTTTGGGGGAGGCCTATGTCCAGCAGTGGACTAAGAAAGGCTGATGATGATGATGATGATGATTTTTATATGAGACCACAGATTTTAGAGATTTGAGATTTGAGATTTTTGCCAAATGACTTAAGCTGTCTCCATTTTTCCAAATGCGCTATTCGTTTGGAAGCTACTATGAAACAAAAAGTTGAGATTTTAATTTGAAAAAATTAACAAGAGAATGTCATTTTATAGAATGGAAAATTGATATTTGTGAAGTCTATGAAAATATTTGTTTCGAAACCGATTTCATGTTGTTTACTTAAGCTGGCTTCAAAAACAACACCGGCAGTGGAAAACAATTTGACATGTGTTCGCCGCCTTTTGAGGAATTTGGAAGCCGGAAAAGGAAGGGGCGAGAACATTGAACACGCTTGTCATAACAGAATAGTGGGCTGCGGTGTCGCAACTAGAAACATTACAGTTCTTGTAAGGAACAACTCTATATTGTAATAAAAAACAGATAGGTAGGCAGGTAGCTGGACAGGAGGTTATTTCAATTCTAGTATGAAAAGTACTCAACGGAAGACTTTTTTTAATGGTCTCTTACGGCAGCTAGGAAACGCTATAAAACGTATTCTGATCTTAAGCTGCAGGGACAGAATCTACAAAACCATTAAATATAGACATTAGTGTACTGTATAGTTTTTTATAGGCGTATATCGAGCAGTGGACTAAGATAGGCTGATGATGATGATGATGATGATGATAGTTTTTTATCATATATTTATATTTTTGGTTATGAGCGAACAGATAAGTATTTATCCATATACGAGTACATTTCATACATATTATTGTATAAATTTGTATAATATTATAATTTTAAATGCACCAATCATAACTGTGCGATGCAGTTCTTTTTGTAGCAAAACATATTTAACGTCCAAAATAAAGCATACATAATAATATGTACTGAAGACCAATGTGTCAGCTGTGAAGGACGTTTGCGCTTCTATCTTAGTGACAGTACTGCCAACTGGGCGACCGAGCAGTAATTCCTAAAGTATCACATTGTATCATAACCCACATTAAAAGACGCCAAGTGGTTCTGCTAGTTCTGTATCAACCAAGCAACCTATGATACGGGGGATTCATTCACATTCATATTGTCGTATGGTTAACAAACGCGAGTCCATTTAATCAGAAGAGTACACATATAATGCTTAGTTATGATGAAAGCATTATATTCAATCGATCAGTCTCAGTCACTATACTTATGATACGAGGCATTTTTTTCTACATATCACAATGATCAATCTTAGTCATTCGGTGTAACCAGAAACATACGAGTACATAGAGCAATAGAAACGTTACTAATATTACACCATGTTCTACGTAATTAATTATTCAGTTGTACAACACACAGATTATAGAACTCATAGGTATCTAATCTTAGCTGTCATTTTTATTTTATGTTACGTTAAATATGAAGATGTTCAATGAAAATAACATTACTTGAACATTTTGCTTCCCTTAGGAAGAATACACAAAGTCTTTTAACTTTATATGAATAGCATGCATACAAATCGCTCACTTCTCAAGAAATTATCATTTTTAAAGATAAAACACGCCAAGTTAAAACTTCAGCAAAAAGAAAAGAAAGTTGAATTTCGTGAAAAAAATGTCTTTTTAGAATTTACAAGTCTCCATAAGATTTATGTCTTTGTGAAATGTATGGATTTTGCTAATGAAGGAAACGTTTTAGAAAACTGAAGTTAAGAACTTTATTCAACAATAAAATGAAAAAAAGCAAAATATATGTTAAGGTTTGACTGAGACCTGTACAGCATACGCAATATAATTTTAAGCACTTTTGTATTTGAATTGTATTCGTATAAACATTACACATACTCGTGCTTAACAAAATTATCTACAAATTCAATAACAAATGTCAAATGGTATTTTTGTTTTTTTTGCGCGGGAAAACCACGCATGGGTTCTTATTTACTTACCATGCTGAAAAGTAAAAAGCTGAAAGTCAAAACTTATAACAAGTTTGTTTTACTACTAATTAATTCAAAACTACGATCTGCGGACAAATTAGCCGCCACGTAACGACTACGTCACATCAAAGCAATATTTGGATATGTTCCCGTTGTTCCCGTTACTCGTTCATTGTAGTACCATAAATACCGGGTAATTAACCGTAAATCACAATCAAAATTCGGTTCTTGGCCACCGTTCAAGTTTTGAAGGTTAAATCTTGTGAGAAACCGGAAATTGCACGGAAAATCAATTGTCCATCCACATTGTCGCAGAATGTCTTTGTAAGTTCGAGATGGGACCGTGTCGACAGCCAATTGCAGAGGTATAATGAATGTAATAAGATAAAAGTTAGCGAGTACTGCCAACTTTGGAACCATATTTAAATGGCATTTTTAAGAAATAAAAAAAAAGAATTGAGAAATCGCCAATGTTATTGCGTTCAATGTTATCTGTAAGCAACTTCACGAATAAGATTTTATTGAAGATAAAAATGATGGAACTCTCTCATATTATGAGTACATATGTAAAGGATACAAAATATTCTATAGCACTCACGATAATTATGAGCCATTTCACGATCCTGTATTATTGCTTTTAGCGTTGAATGGAGACGCAGGATCACGGAGTAATCATCGGCGTACTTGGTTGCTCTCAACCGAGTCTTCCGCCATTGAACAGCATAATCTCCGACGTGCGCTCAGCAGGAAACAAAACATATTCTTTAATGGTAATGGTGACGCAAACGAGGTTACAATTCTAAAAGTTTTTTACACATCTCCAATTCATTTAAAATTATGGAAGAGAATTATTTTGATTAGAAATATTTTCGAATTTATTCTGATTAGAAATTCTATAAAAAATGGTAACAGCAAGTCGGTATCTGCAGGGTTAGACAGAGTTGAGTAGTATTCTCACGTTTCACTAGTTACGTTTATGGTTCAAAAGTGTGTAATTTATATTTAATATCCTAGTTACAGTTTGCTCTTTAATATTCAATGACCTAGTTACTTTGGCAGTTCTTAACTATTAAACATTGAATTTGTACATTGGGAAAGAGCACGCAATGAATGGGACTAAACAAGTGTAAGCTCTACAGCCTGACCTGATCCGGAAGCATATCGCAAGGCATGTTCACTAATCAATCAGCCGACTGCAATCATGAGATACCGGGAGTGACAGATTATAAAACATGCGTCAGATGGTTTAATCACTTGTCGGATATCCTTCAGTTCGCAATGAAAGAACATTGTACTTAAATATACTTATATTCGAAGCTTGCCCGCACATGATAGGAAAGTCTATGTGGAGCAAGTTACTTCTGCGCATGCGCGTAACATATAATGCCTTACACTAGAGAAAATATGTCCAAACAAAGTTAAATAGTAGACGTGTAGAATGATTATACTTAACGCAATTTTCCTCTTTGAAACTAAGATTATTTTTGCTCTCAAAGTTTATAATTTTCCTTAAAGTTAACACAGTACCTTAGAGTTTGAAAGACGTTACATAAAACGTAAGATAAAAAAGCGTAGCAGGTACGTTTCATATTCATATAGTGTCGTTTTATATGTATTTCAAAATACCACAATAGTTATTGAAAGATGTCTTGACTTCTTACGCTTACAACCTATTTAGGGAACATGCTATCTATTTAAAGGGACGTGTTCTCCTTCACAGAAGCATTCATACATACGTATGTAGCTACACAGATACATATATATCTCGTCGAATTATTAATTAATTAGAATTAGCGACGAGCGCCCATATCGTGTTTCTTCTACTCGTATGTTACCCGTGGTTATGCGTAATTTAAGTATGTTATACGTTAGTTCAGTCTGCCTTTTAACAAGTTAGTTAACTTTGTGCTAAATCTACATTATAATACAAATATTTTTAAATTATTTTAATATGATATCTCGGCATCTAACACCCGGCTATTTAACCCCGAACTAGGCAAAGACTGTAAGAACTGTGACGACCAGGCGGTTGTTAAATATTGATACATTAAAATGCATACTTATATATTTAGTGTTATACTCAAACACGGACTAAGCGCTTATGGTCATGACACAAATATTTCTCATGGATTAAAATTGATCCCACAACCTACAATACAGATGTTCGAGCCACTACTACTGAACTAACGAGGCATTAAAAACGATTTTAACGCATGCGAACGCGTATAATGTGATACGTCTGTACAATTCCAGCATATTATACTAATAGCGTGCGCACTGTGCACAATGTTTAATTTGTCGTACATTAAGGAAAATGCACTTGGAATATACAACATATAATATGTTATTCGGTGTATATTTCCCGCCGCTACATTCGCCGTCATTTAGCATATTGCGCGACGTGCATTATCACTCATATTTTATACATCATGTTTTACACGTGACGTGTTTGAACTTCGGGGAATACATTTCATTATTAATTTACATATACGGGATATTATATTAATAATGTTTAATGGAACTTATGTTGCGAACTTAACGAGCGCGTTTTATATATTAAGTAACGCTTAGGATCTGGATTCGTATTATACGAGTACTTAACCTTACAATAGATACTGGTAGCAAACAAGGCGGGCCAACAGTGCTTATAATTAAAATGAAATTTAGGTTCATAATATACGAATATATAGGTCGAGTACCATTAGTACTACTGAAGGTACATCTGTATAGTTTAAGTAGCAGTTCGAGGTTTTAACATTATCTCTATGTTTATTGCTCACGGCGTTTTTCCTTAAATGAAAGGAAAAATATAAAACAAGTTCTTTTCAATGAAAAAACTTAAGTCACTTGATGGCTGAGCACTCTAAGAATTTTCTTTCGTACCTTTTCACTTAAAAGTTATAAAAAGTTTGAACTAATTACTAAATCCGCAGTCCGTTGATTAAGATGGCCCGGAATGCTTTTAATGTAAATGTAGCCGCGCTAAGTTTGTGTCGGAGAAATATTTGACCGAACATTTTGTCAAATATCGCCTTCGATTTTGATCTCGGCAGACACCTATTTGAATAATGGTAGGGACTCCGAGCTTGCCGGAGCCATCGCAAACATTTTAATTAAATACGATAAAACGACAGAATCGACTATGTTAATTAATAACAATATTGTACTGGTTTATCAATATTATTATATTTTAACAATGACATTGAACAAGAGACGATCTAATTCTTCGTCTAATTTGTTATACAGTTGAAGAGTAAAGTAATGGTATTATTAATAGTAAAATGATATAATGGTAGAGAAATCCGTAGAAAATTGCAAAATGTAAGAATTTAACTTTGTATAAGAAATAACCCCAAAGAGGTTTTTGCTATCAATACCCACGCTGGGCATACAGGTTTGGGTATTGTAACATAATGCATAGTAATTTCAAAGACATGTGGAAAAATTATATTACAATAAAAAAATAAAGTTTAAATATATATTTTTATAAAAATATACAAAATATATCAACCATTATTAATAAATATTTTGAAAATATATTAATAATTATTTTCAATAATAGGGAAAAACATTTTAATGCTGTAAATTATTTAACATTTATACAGTATACACTTTATTACGCTTATAATGGAAAAATTGATAGTTTAGTTCGTAAAATTACCACAATTTTTTAACACTTTAGCTTGATTACTGAAAATGTTATACAAATTACGATAATTCTTATACAAATTGGTTCTCATTTAACACAAACCAGTCCTACTTTCTAATACCACTTTAGGAATCTCTTAATTGACAGTTTTAATAACGGTTAATTTTGACAAAATTGTATTCAGCTACTGGGCAGCTTAATAATTGAAGAGGTTTGTGGAGTCATCTATCATGATTATTATATGGATGACATAACATGGGAAACACCCACACTCATCAAATACTTACTTCACCGTGCCCACCGAGCGTCTGTCGGCGCCAATTTGACGTATAATCAAGAGGTAACAAACTCTCTGCTGGAGATGCCAAAGATCACTATCTACACTGACGGCAGCGAGTACGATGACGGTTTGTTGGGAGCAGCGTACAGTGTAGTAAGGAAGTTCGAAGCTACACGCCTGATGACGCAAATATTAACAGGGCATGGTGGGTTCTCAGAATATTTGTACCGTTTCAAGTGCAAGGAAAACCCATCATGCACTTGCGAGCCGGGAGTGCTTTGCTCTACTTTGCTATGCTAAGCGAAGCGAAGCAGAGTTTGCGTAGCGTAGCGTAGCTTAGCTAAGCTTAGCTTAGCTTAACTATTATATGACTTCTATATATAGCCAATGCTTGTTGTATATGCATATTGTGCATATATGCAGTACTACTTATATTTGAACCATTAAAACATTCTTCAGTAATAGTTAATGCATGTGGTATTCATGTCAGCTTAATTTTTAGTTCTAATGACTAATTATTTAAGTGTATCCATTAAACGTTTAAGTGATTCGTAAGCCTATTTGATACAAGAATATAAAAAAAAATCTCGAAATGTTCCAAATTCAAATTTGTTCCCAATGTAAAACGCGTTATAGCAGTACGGAAGATAATAACGAACGAACATAACGTACGAAACAAGACATGGTCTTCATGCTGCGATTGCCATTTAATCAATTAAATCGCAATTGCAACGTAGGTACGAAGACAAATTTAATGTACAAGCGATTCAATTATTCATTGTTAACTGCGTAATTTATGTATAAATTTATGTATAAAGATTATGAATTTAATTAGGTTTAAATGAGATACGATATCACTAATATAAGTCATAAAGATTACAATGTAAATTATCATAAAAACTTGTATTATAATATGAACATCATGATTGAAAGAGCTTAAAAAGAAAGACGCTTAAATAGTACTACAAGTATTACATCTAATTTATACGTGAGCACAACTCATTTACGATCTTTGTAAACTGTAAGCATTTTATATCTTAATCTTAGTTATATCATGGGAACTCTCTTAGATATGTATATTTACGGTATATTTTTCTACCTATCCGTCAAAGACTATGAAGTAGTTGTAGCCATAAGTTTTGCACCGAGGTACCTCTCATAACTTAGCACACATCGTACTGTAAGCTGCATCGTATTGTATATACGTTCCGACATGCTTACTGCTTATATACCCAACAGGTAAGAGACTACGCCGCGACATTGAGTTCTAAGCATCTCGATATCCACAAACATAATGATATATGATATGATATATTTGAATTGAAATTATGTATATATTTAATTTTTCACTCCTTAACGTTTCAACAAATAACAGTTTTAAAACTTTATATTCCATGGTTGGCTAGCGGTTTTCAAATTATTTTACAATCGCAATCGGGACACAGAGAAATATTGATGATATACACGGAACAGCTAGGATTTTTTTTTTCAAACGACAACCCATCAATACTCGCGCCGCATTCAGGAATGCGCATCGTATGCGATCTACCACTCGCACTCCTTGGCCTACAAAAACAAAAAAGAAAAGGACAGATAAAAATAAATATTAATGAAAAGAAATGTACGAGAACTTTCGATAATAAATAAAAATCTATTAGAGCGTTAAAAAGACGACTGAACATTCAACAACAATACAGATCGCAAATAATAGCCGTACAATTTCCCTTTATCCCGCAAAATTAGACATTAAAAACTCAATTTCCGGACAAGTGCCCAATTTTGAATGCAATTTATACCTAATTAGACTGTTAAGTACAGAGGCTCCGGGGAGTCGCGCGGCTAAAGGGTGCTGGAATGGCTGCGTTAACGAGTGTACCGGCCTTATGACTCAAACATCCTTTTCACTCGTTTCGAATATTACTTGCGGTGTTTCTGGTTTTTGATACAAAGTAACAAGTTCTACCTGTTTACTGTGAGAAAAGGTATACATACTCAAGATACAGTTATTAATTACTCTAGAGTTATGCTTGTCTGACATGTGATATGACCATGTATCTAGAAACACAGAGTTCTGTACCACTGCTTCAGTGCTCATGAAATATCGTTGCAATAATGACATAGCTTACTTCCAGTTCTTGTATTAGATTGTGCAGTTATAGCCTAGTGGTTAAGTATTCAGCCTCTCTCTCTGGGGTTCTGGGTTCAAATCCATAGCGCGCACCTCTTTACAAAAGTGCATTTTAAATTTAAATATCCCTTGCTAACGGTGAAGGAAAACATCGTGAGAAAACTTGCACAGCTTAGAATTTATAAATAAAAATTAAAGTGAGTGAAGTCTGCCAATCCGCACTTGATCAGTGTGGCAGATTATGGCCTTAATGCTCTTAATATGAGGGGAGATCCATATTAAAATAGTGGAATGATAAATGGGTTGATAAAAAAAAATTAGGTTGTGAGTCTTAAATAAATAGATCGTCAATACATTTTAATACACATTGCCACTGAGGTTTATTAGTGGATCTAGAAAATAATGGTGGATAGCGGATAGATAGATGGATTGGTCATAAAGAAATCTCCGCGCACGCGCTCGTCGAGTTTTATATTACCATCCAATTTATATGAGTCATATTTTCATCAAATTCTGTCAAATCACAATATTCGTACTCACTCAACTTCACCTCGGCTACTTTTACGCTAAAAGCATTTCGGATCTCCTTAATCAACGGACTACGAATATTAATTTGATTAGCCAAGAGTTTTTATAACTTTTTAAAAAGTGGAAATGAGATAAGCTCTCTGAGGGTGCGAAAGCTGTAAAAGAAACTTGAGTGTTTGACTTAAGTACGCCATCAACGAACTTTATTAATGTACATATAGTAATGAAGTGAGGGAAGATTTACAAGATTAATATACAGGTCGACAGATACCATCTACATCACACGCATCCACGTATCCAACCATACACATCCCTTAGGACCGACCAACTAAAAACCAGAAATGTTGAGAACCAACATTTGTTTTATTTGTATCAAGACCGTACTAGCACGTTGCATACAGTGTATTATGAGAAATGCACACAGTGTATATAATCTGTATAAATAGAGGGGATAGCAATATGTCAAATGTTAGAGCAGTTCCATGCCGTGATATATCGCGCGCCTTGCACCATACGGTATCGCAAACACCTTCCATGTATCCTCAGCTGACGGCCTTAATATATATTACACTGTTGTCAACTACCATGAACTCACTGTATATAATAAATGTCAATAAAACTTCGTTTTTTTTTAAACTCTTGTTATCCTCTCAAGTTTACTGATTAGTTGTTACATTTTGGCATATACCTAATTGACGTTTTAACTGGTTTCCTACGCTGTAAACTCATTTATCACTTTCTGCCTTTGAGGATCGTTAGTGAAGGAGTATCGTGCTTACTGGTGGGTAGCACGCTGATATTGAGAGCTAGTTTGATATGCAATGTTGAGTTTCGTGATTTTGTCATATATTCACAGTGCAAGAGAGGATGATAATTGTGAAAACCAATAACTAAATACCAGCAATGGACGTAGCACAGTTACATACGCTCAGTACTGGTATGTTTCGGAGCCGGGATTGTTCCGAAAGCAATACCATGTAAATATTATGGTGCAGCAGATCCAACGGTATTTAACAATTACACGATTTTCACATCAAGGGCACTTTGCGAGTTGCCTGTGTATTCTGTGTAGAGAAGTCGCGATGCAAATCAAAACGGGTAATTCAAAAGTAATCTTCAGGTAGCTTAAACTATTTAAATAGCCGAGCTTGATTTAAATAGTGAGTCAGAGTGTCGCGAGTTAAACCGTAAACTCGCTTTTAGGAATATAAACCTCAGGCCTGCACCGGCACTTAGACCGCCTAGCCTGCAGGCCTTTGTGAATACGTAATGAGCGGCCTTTTATAATTAAAATTACTGTTTATGAAAGAAATTTATACGAATCCTCAAATAGAAGGGCCAGAATACGCGTTCTATTTTGTACGTACGTACTCTTACGTTGAACACAAAATCAGTAGAAAAAAATTAATATCCTTATCGATTATTAATCTTGTATTAATTTAACATATAAAACTTCATAAACGCTTATTATTTATATAGACTTATTTGATGCTTACGCTTACGCTTTAAAGCTTACGTTTATAACTGATTTTATATCATCTAATTATTATTGTATATTATATATATTAATCATTTATATATTGTATGTATTATATATTAATCATTTGTCGAACAAAAGCTAATAACTCATCTATAGTGTATATGAGTTACTCCATTTAAATATGATGAACACAAAGTTTTCTCGATTTAACTTATTTTCTGGTATCTATTGGCAACGTAAATTATATTGCACCTAATAATATCTTACGTATTTTCAATACAAGTTTTACAAGGTCAGACATGTACTGACACAATGTATGTCTATATACAACAGCTACAAACACAATATTGCTCTACGGCGTAGAGGATATACGCAGCACTCGCT